>BSBM01000417.1:3400000-3705000 GCA_027924585.1 Larix kaempferi
TGTTTTATAAATATAAGATTTTTTTGGGCTGGGGATATACCTTAAGTTACCCAAAGCATGATAAAAGTTTGGGTGGGCTCAAAACCAATAGAACAATTTTTTTTGAAGAGGACATGTGGGGTGGGAGGTCGACCTCCAAAAACTCAAGCATTGACATGGGTGAGGTAGGTCTAAATCCTCCCTCAGGCACATTTTCAATCATTAGGTGACAATGATGAACATGTTAGTGCTACTTAATTAGTTGACGAATTAGCTCAAGACAATATGGAAGTTGTTGCATCACATGAACCACATACATATTCTCTAGAACCGATTCAAAATGACACTATTGAATTGAATATGATTGAAGGTTGTCAAGTGGCAAGAAGCCCCAATGAACAAATGACATTGCAAAGAAAAAAACCCTAGCATGAATGGTTATCATAAGCCATGATGAATATGAATATGAATATGAATATGAAAAATGGAGATGTTGATGAGGAACCTAGAGATGACAATGATGATGAAGATGTTGATGATGATGATGATGGTGATGATGATGAAGACGTTGATGATGGTGGTGATGGTGGTGGTGATGGTGATGGTCATGATGAAGAATATGGTTTAGTGCTAGGGTTTGGGTGAGGGTTAGGGTTAGAGTTATAGAAGGAAATTGAATTAGGGTTAGAGTTAGAGTTAATGATGATGATGAAGATGGTTATGATGATGAAGACATTGATGATGATGGTGATGGTGATGAAGATGATGATGATGACGACGACGAAGAAGATGTGATGATGATGGTGATGGTGATGGTGATGAAGATGATGATGATGAAGAAGATGATGATGATGAGGATCCTATAAATGCCAATGATGATGAAGATGGTGATGATGATAAAGACGTTGATGATGATGATGTTGTTGATGATGATGACAAGTCCCTCTAAGTGATTATCTATAGGAATAAATCATCAATCTCCAACCATAAATGAGCATTTTTTAAAATAAATTGTTAGGATACATATCTAAGAGTCTAGAAGATCTCTATGCATTTTTCCATCAAATTTGGTCAAGGAGATTCTAGTATCTAGTTAAAATATATTAGTTGAAACCCTAGGTTGATGACACGATGCTTGGATAAGGGCAGAAACCCAAAATCTAGCTAGATTTGGGTGAGCATTGAGCATGGGGAACCAAATCTATGAATATGTGTATTGTTAAATATAATTTTGTTGGGTGAAGACAATAACCAACATAATCATCATAATATAAAAGTTTTTTGGGTTGGGGATATACCTCAAGGTACCCAAAGCATGAAAAAGGTTTGGATGGGCACAAAATAAAGAGAGAGAAACTAAAGAGATATTTGATCGATAAGGAATTTCATAGTTCCCCAATGCTTTTCTCAATTATAGATCTCAAAAATACCACCCTTGAAACTTTATGATAACTCCCTACCCCAAGTGGAAGACCCTTCTATCCATACATGGATTCCTAGAAGGTTTCATCTACCAAGTTAAATTTTCAAGACCATTGTAGTAGATTATGTACTTCAAAATTTTTCCCAAAACCTAGGTAATTCTAATCTTGAGAACCTATCAAAACCGCTATCTTCAAATGCTACAAACATAAATAGATATTTAAGAAAATACTAACTCAAATTACTCAAATTTGATCCAAATCACATCACCATTTTATTCAACATAAAAGAGAAGCATGGAACAGTTTAATACATATACATGGACCTGTCGGCGTTCTAATAGGATGTTCACTTTGGGATGCGCATTTGGTGTCGTCTTCAGCATGATTGTCACTCCGTCTTCTCTGCGCGATCAGTATTTGGACTTGCTCTGCACATCTGCTCTCCTTTTTTTCTCTCTCTCTTTTTTTTTTTGCGCACATAACTTCAGTAGTGTTACGCGGTACTCCTCCCTGAATCATACAGAACTCTGCGCAGCCAGACTATCGCGTTAAAGCTTTAGTCTACTACCATTTATCAAACTTGGTGAGGTATCTTCGGCTAATGTAGCTAACTGGACTGCGCCACCATTAGTAACATGCATTACAGTATATGGGCCAAGCCAATGCATTTTTAAACTTTCCAGGAAATTTCATGAATTTGCTATCATATAGGAGGACTAGATCACCTACTTGAAAGCTATTTTTCTTGATGTGGTGATCATGCCATGCTTTTTCGTGCTCTTTCTGTACTTGTTGGTGGAATCCTGCAACAAGGTGATCTTCCTCCAGCCCAACCAAGTGTAGGAGCCTTTCATCTAGTGTTGCATGGTCTTCAATGCCTATAAACACTGCTATGCACAAACTGGGAATGATATATTCAATTGGCATTATTGCTTCTTTCCCGTAAGCCAATCTGAAAGGTTTATGGCCCGTCAATTTCTTGCATGCAGTCCTGTATGCCCATAATACAGATGGAATGCATAGGTCCCAATCGTCCCGATTGACGTTGCATATCTTTGTCAGCACATTCTCCAACACTTTGTTAAATGCTTCAACAGTTCCATTTGCTTGTGGATGATAAGGCGTACTGTGCTGATGATGAATGTGGAACTCTTTAGTCAAAGCCTCAATGGTCTTATTCAGAAAATGAGTGCCTTGATCACTCATCAATATTTTTGGGCATCCAAACCTTGTAAGAATATTTTCATATATAAACTACGCGGATGTAGCTGTGCTACAGTCTTTAACTGGCTTTGCTTTTTCCCATCGGGTGAGGTAATCAGTAGGAGTAATGATATACATCGCACCGGTTCTTTTCCCTGGTGGGTTAATAGGACCCACAAAATCAATGGCTCACTTCTCAAAGGCCTACAATGTCAGCTGTGGATTTAATGGCATTTCATCTCTGCGCGATGGCTTCCCTATTCTCTAACAAACATTAAAATTCTGGCAATGTTCCTTTGAATCTTTGTGAATTATAGGCCACCATAGCCCTACGCACAATATCTTCTGCGCGGTAGCTCTTCCTGCGTAATGGCCTCCTGCAACTCTTGAGTGTGCATCAACCAATAGAAATGCTTTCTCATGCTCTAATACACATCTGCACAGTACCTCATCTGGTCCCAATTTATATAGCTGACTTGTGATTATAGTGAAGTCTGTTGCGCGCACTACCAGCTGCTTCTTCTGCTGCGTAGTGAACTATGTGGGTGCGAACCCAGTAGTCAAAAAATCAATGATGTCCTGATAATAATCATCAACAACCTGTATGGGGAACAACTGTGCATTAGGAAGATTGTCCTCCAGATTCGTAGGCTCTTCTTCTGACTCAATTCTTGACGCATGATCAGGTCCCAAATTCAACCTTCCTGGCTTAACCACAATTTCAGAGTCGTACTCCTGAAAGATTAGTAACTATCTACATATGTGCCCCTCTAACACTAGCTTATTGACCAGGTATTTCAAAGCAGAATGGTCAGTGAACAGGGAGAAGTGCGCACCAAGCAAGTACTGCCTGAACTTCTGCAATGCATATACCATCGCGAGTCCTTCTCTTTTAGTAGTGGCATATTTCTTCTCAGCGGATGATAACTTTCTGCTGGAAAAGGCAATGGGATGATCAATATCTCCCTCTCCTGGCTGAGAAGGAACAACGCCCAATGCGATACATGAAGCATCAACATGGACATGAAACGACTTCTCCTAGTAAAAAAAACTAGGATCGACGCAATGACCATCTTCTCTTTCACTAGTACATGTGGACATTTTTCCCACGGAAAATCGTTGCTATTGCAACACTTTTGCATTGCTATAGTGACGAACAGTACTCCTTGTTTTCGTGGCACTAATTTCGTCGCTGTAGCAACACTTGCCAACATTCATCGCTATAGAGATAGAAATGACATGGACCGTGCTTTGTTTTAAGAAACAAATTGTGTCACTATAGCAACACCTTGTTCGTCGCTATAGCGATGAAAAGCCCTAACAAGCTCCGATGAAGGGCCGTCTCTATAGCGACTGAGTCCCATATTTATAAAAAAATAACGCGTCGCTATAGCGACGAAAAGCCCTAACAAGCTCCGACGAAGGGTCGTTGCTATAGAGTCGGAGTCCCATATTTAAAAAAAAAAAAAACTCAAACCCACTTCATTGCTATAGCAACGAAGTTCCATCGCTATAGAAACAACATAGTATAACAAGTTCCGATGAACTTGCTATACTAGCGATGAAAATGTTTGTCGCTAGTATAGCAAGTTCGTCAAAACTTGCTATACTATGTCGTCTCTATAGCAACGGAACTTCATTGCTATAGCGACATACATATATATTTTAAAAAAATAAAAATAAATGAATTGACATGCAAAACCTTGCAATCTCCTTAAAATAAGGTCAAATGAAACTGAACTTATGGAAATTTGAGTTGTGGCACTGTATTTCTAGGTCAACAATAATCAATATTTCTAGCACTTTGATGCACAACAACATGTTTTAGAGATTCAACAAGCAAAATTTTTGGACAACTATTACCTTTTCACATGTGAGTGTAATAATTGTGTAAGAACACATGCAGACACATTGGACTAGGATGTGATTCATTATTCATCTCATGGTAGGTGGATCACTCAATGTGCCTTGACGTTTTACAATTCTGTTGTTGGAATTCAACTCAAGAATATGTGGCAATATGGTCATATGTTTACTGTAAATTTTATTTTTAAGTTTGGTATTCCAATCATGTACTAGAGTGTTTTCTCTTTTACTTACAAAATAATATGAGGCATGCAGTTTGTATTTAGTACTTAAGACTTGCAATGAGTAACTTCCATAGGATGTGAAGTGAATTTCTTCATTTTTATTTTGACAAGTTAAAAATCTGTACCCTATGTACTAGAAAAAATAAGATTACTCCTATGGCTTCCATGTAGAGATTTAGCAATAGTGTGATTGATAAACCTAAATTTGAATTACTGAACTAAACAGTTTATATAGGAGTGAAGCTGACATTCATTTTTTTGGACACAGGGTAGGGCAGATTACCAGTAATATTAATAATACATTTCTAGCTTTGATATCCTTGTTCTAAACATTGTAGAAATGCATGTATTTAAGCCATTCGGTATTTGCTACATGAGATGCTTGACATCATCAGGACATAGTGGACCCTTGTAAATCTAGAATAGAACCTCTATCGATGAATTGTGACACAATGTAAAGGTCATTTCTATCCCTTTTGTCTTCAGAGCTATTCAGAAAAACATCTATCAAGGGGAGTTTGTTAGGGTGAGATAGACGACGCACAATGAAAACTTCCCAGAGGACACTCTTCAAGATAGAGTCAGATTGCATCACATCTTTCACCATCTTCACAGCAATGAACTCCTCAGTTTGTTGTCCTGGGATTTACACACTTGACCCTATGTGCCACCTCCCAGATAGTTGAGTATCTTATATTTATTTGCTTCCTACTCGCCACAACATGCCCTCAACATCATAATGGCCTTTCTTAGAGTCTACTTCTAAAAATTTCAATGGCCCTGGACCGATTAAAAAAAGGTTGCATTTCCATGGCAATTATCACCTACTTCTGAGTAGCACTCAGCCCGAAAACCATTTCCTTGAGGTTCCCCTTATTTTCTAAGATAAGATTCTCAGGCTTGAGGTCTCTTTGGTAAATTCCCTTGCTATGACAGAAGTCTACAGCACTGACTAGTTGCTAGAAATATATACTCAATGTATGCTCCAGTTCAGTCCATTTTGTACAGTGAGCTAACTTTGTTTTTTCAAAAAAGTTCCTCCATTGACATACTCCATCACAAAATATATTTTGTTTTTGTTATTCATGACTTTGTAGAGCTGCACGATGTTTGGATACTTCAGTGCTCTCATAATCTAGAGTTTTCCCAGTCTATAACTTTCCCAACATAAGCATTGAAGAGGCATTGTGGGTTTCCTGGTGTGGGCCATATAGGGAAATATTTTACTATATCTTATTAAATACCATGAGGGCATATAAAATTTCTTTACACATTAACAAACACAAAAGGAGCTGTGAGGGATGGAATCAAATGCTGACTTGTTACCCACTACAGGTTCTTCTACAATCATTGTTTTACAAAAATCCTTCAACTGTGGAAATGAGCCATCATCACCTACAACCATTTTGTTTTTTAATCGAAAACCATGAATTGGGTCTTGCTTGAATTTTGTGATAGTGCATAATGATGATCCTAACATGATCACCAAAAATAATCCCAACCCATTTTGGAATTTGGCAGAAAAATGGTAGTTATCAAATTGCCTATAGCATAACTACCAAAATTCGCTACTCTAGTAACTTGATAGTGTTACAAATTCTTGTAGGTGGAGATAACTTGTTGGTTTAGATGTCTTGGGAAGCAAGGGTCCAAAGCTATGCAATTTCACTAAATGGAGTAGTTACAAAGTTACAAAAAGGTATGCCAATGTGTATTTATGCATGAGAAAGATATTAATGAGATGGTGAACCTTGAGATAATTCAAGATTGTGTTTAAGATGTTTGACGATAATTCAACCTTCCATGAAGAAGAACTCCATGGCCTATGAATTTATCAAATATCCGCATGTAATAGGTGAGGACATTCAATGCCCAAATCCGATTATTAAAATTATCGAAGGAGATCAATGAGTCATTCAAACAATCTCCAAAAGCAAGGATGCGACCCTTCTAGGGATGGTACTTAATGTGCATGCTTTATATGCTGCTACAAAAATTACCTTCATGAAGAACACACAGTCACGTACTTCACATGCATGAGGACATGCAAGGTCTTGATTGTGGGGGAGCTGGAGAAGCCTCCTTCATTTCAACATTTTCAATAGCATCCTCTTGAATCTTCGAAGTAGCAATACGACAAAATTCAACTCATCTAATCTGTTCAACATGGTCAATATGCAAGGTTAGATCTTAGTTTGCAATACTCTCCAATAATTTTTAACATTATCACGCAACATTCTTATAGCTTAAGAGCAACATATCTTGTATCATAAGGGATTCCAAAATGTTTGCAGTTCTGATAATCCTTTGATGTGACCAAAATGCATATTAATTACTAGAATTCCTGTAGCTTTCAATTTGCAAGAATATGGTAACACTTTGATGATATGCATAGTCATGGCCATTGGGGATTAATTACATCATATAGGTTTTGTTTATAATGATGTTGATGTGTTTCCATGTTCATCAAATTGCCTCAACTCTCAACACATATAGCCAAAATCCTTGGTTAAAATCGCAGTTATAGGAATTTCAGTAATTGATTTCCTGTAGTATCCTATGCTATTCAAACGGCCATAATATTTTCAACTTTCCTAAGGTCGTCATCTAAAAAATATCATTGACATGTGCACTCAAATCTAGTTTACAAGGATCAACTTTATAAATTTGTTTGTATTTGTTTCACTGTCATGATTGTGGTTCAAATCAAAACTCTCACCATGGCTAGTAGCTATAGGAAGTTCCCATCTTTGCAGTATCAAATTTTGTCAAACATCTCCAATAACATCATATTCATCACGTTCAGCATACATGCATCATATCAAAGGAAACCAAGTTGGGATGTAAAGTAAGGGCACAGTCTGAAATTGGTTAAGGCCAACCTATGAATCTATTTCAACATTTTTAATAACCATAGCTACAACAATTAAATGATCCTTGTGCTAGTGGTGGAAGTCTTTTATTTTGGTAAAGTGCAATAAGTAAAGATTTGATATTATGGGATGAACATAATATCATCCCTGAATTTAGATGATAGCAGCAAAACCTACAGAATTTCAAGGTCTTCATTTGCATAAATTGATTTCTTCACTGCCACTAGAAACTTTCATCCTTACAGTCTTAGTTTCGTAGTTGATATTCAACAAGAATTTTAGAGTACCTCTAGCTTGAGTTTCTTCAAATAGAAACAACTCAATCTCTTATAGTAGCATGTTCGAGTATTGTTCCAATAAGAGACCAAAATTCTTTAGCGAGCAACCTGTAGCAGCAGAAGTTAATCGAGATGTTAAACATATATGAGCAGTCAAATTTCAATATTCATTTTCACATCATCGTGACAACAAAGTAGGGTTTTAGATTCAAGTAGCTAGCTGTGTTATATATTTCTCCTCAAGTTAAATTGCAACATTATGTATCAGCAACTTTGGGGTTAACCATTAGAGAATATCAGGCATCTTGTCAAAAGTGACTTTGACACACGTGTCCATAGAAAATATAGAGTTTCTTATGACAACACATATAGGAATCAAATATAGGGGCTAGCAAGATCTAATTTTTATCATAACATTTTTTCATTCAACAGGTTTGACTAGGGAAAAGTTGAAGGTTCTTTCAAGAATGCCTTCACATGCTGACCTAGGAAAACCAACAGACTATTTGTGCAACTTGGAAAATTAGATACTGCCAATGCTTAACCTGCCTTGGGCTTGTTTTCCATTAACTACCAGACCTTGATGGAGGATGGACCATCTGAATAAAATAAAACCCGGAAATTACCTTGTAGTCTGAAATAACTTGAATTTATTCTCCCATCTGAATGCAACAATAAAATATCACACTGGTGGCTGAAGAGGCTTGTACAATTCAAGTACTTAAATTTGGGCTTGGTGGGTTTGGGGTCAATTCAGGACATGTTGCAGGGACTTCTTGGGTTGGGAAGTAGGTTAGATTATGCAACCATTATGGGCTATAACTTGTTTCTTCTGTTTGCACAACTTGCAAAAATATAGGAGTGATATCATGCTTCTTGGCCACTTATTCAGTCTCTCCCCAATTGTATCACTCGTATGGATGGTTGGAGTACAAATGTCTCTTATTGACATATTTTCCCAATAGATGGATATTTTTTCTAGATGATTATCACTGGAAAAAAAAACTCCTTCCTAGGTTTCCTGAGTGGTTAACACTGCTTCACCTATTGCACAAAGATGGAGGCTTGAATAAATATGTTTAAACTTGAATTTCATCTTGCAAAGGCATGCCCTATACATCCCCATTTCCTTGTTTGATGTTTCTTTCACACCTTCGTGAAGGTAAATTATAAATTTTTATTGGTTACTGCCATCTTTGTTTGAGGAGATCTTCCTCTTGAATTGGGAGCTCTCCACTAAGAGACTTGGAGTTTGTATTTTTCCTTAATTAGGGTTTTTGGCTATTTTGACCTAGTATCGGGCTATGCAACATGATGTGACCATATAGGCATTTGTGTCCTTGTCAAATGTGGGGGACATGTGACACTTCTTGGAACCTATCAAACATAGGTTTCGGCATGTCTTGAATGTTGGGACACATTATGGGTACATGTCGGACATGTTCCCTAATGTGTCCATAGTTTCTAGACACTTTCCTACAGAAAAAAGACTCACGGGATTAAATGCATCAAACTCTCTTCATTCAATTAATGTTTTTTAGGTTGAGAGATGTGAAACGTGTTTTTTGTTTGCTACTGAAGGGTTTTGGAGTGCAAAGAAGGGATTGAAGGTGGATTTAGCTCACATTTGGAAGCTAGGGGATTGGCTTTTTTACATAGTGGAACTAGGGTATTGGCTTTTTTACATAGTTGAACTTTTCTCCATTTGTCTATTCCATAGTTATCTATTTCGATGTAGTAAAGACAAAAGATATTGGATGGTTATGTTCAATGTGAAAAAAATGCTAATGGATGGTTATGTTCTTGATTTCGAAACCAGGGTTCGGTGGGGTTTTGGTGGTTCAATGTGCGTGGGTGCTTGGGGCATCCAACCCGGGTTGATTGGCATGTATGGTCAATGTGAAAATAAGGGTTAGCTCTATCTAATGAAAAATATGAATGTTAGGTAAGATGGTGTATAGATACCCTCACTAGGCATAAGTCAGATCAAAATGTTGGGTCTTATGGATGACCTCATTTTCAATCTATGGCATTGTTGTCAATACATCTTTGGAGATCATGGATAAGATGTCATTACGAAACCAATCACCAATATACATGGAAAAACCACCACTGGAATGTATTTCTACTATTGAATTCCATTTCAAATCCTAGTTGTAATCCCACATAACTAAAGGACACCAAAGCAAGAACTATTTCCTTGGCTATGGTAGTATGGAAACCAATTGGCACAAGTCGAGTTGGCATAGAAAATAAATTTGGAGGCTTGGACACCCACTCAATTTTTTAAATTCGTTTTCAATTCATATATACATTCTACCCAATAAATGCATGGGTATGTACATGGAAAGGGAATCTAGACATTGTAAGAAGTCACGTTAAAGGAATTCTCTTGGTAATGTTTCTTATAGAGAAATAGTGATGTTGTTAAATGTTTTCTTAAAATCATCTTGATAACTATTATAACCCTAACCACTATTACATATCACTTGTTTAGTGTAAATCATATGTGTTCTTTCAACCATCGAAAATATAGGTAATTAAGAATAATTTCCACCTAAAACATCTTAGAACCTAAACCTTAAGCAAGAAAATTCCAAAATCACACTTGCATGGCACATGTGATTGATATCTTAAATCTCATTAGAATACAGACATTTGGGGGAGTGTAAAATTGATTTGGGGTAGAGAAAATAAACAAACAGAGTCCAAAACTTGCTACTCACCGATTTGGGGGGCATTGTTTCCTCTAGCTGGCCTCTGCGACCCCTCTGCGTCCTTTGTGCCCTCGGTGACAATTAAAATTTCAGCTATCAAGGATTAATAACTAAAGTGATCTTTTACATATTACATATAATAATAAAAAAATCACAAATTAATGCAAGTCATCCCACTTAATGATTTTTCCCATACAAATGACGTATAGTTTGAAAGTCGATCTTAAATTGGAAGGTATTACCTTGAAAATTAGCCTAGGTATCATTTGCCTTGTTTAAGTTTTAAACTTCAAACCATAAGTGCTAGTAAAGGAGCATCCTTAGGGAACCTGCACAAAGGAAGTTAAAACATGTGTTAGCCCCATCGCTATGATACCACATAAGCTAAAAACACAAGCTAACATTTAGTGAGTAATAAAAGTGAGTTGACTAAACTACAGGTGTCACTCTCAACAATTTATGCAAATAATTATGCTGCAAAACTAAAATTCCAAATAGAGTGTCTATTGCTTAGGAAAACTTCTTTCTGTCAGGCTGTAAATTGCAATAAGTGCATCCTACTAGTTCTGCTTACTTTTCAAGAAGGTTTTGGATACAAAAGCTTGGTCACAGTAAACTTCAAGTTCGCAGTCTTCATTTGGAATTTTTCTCAAGATTGCAAGCTTGCAAGTATCTTTGAAGACCACTAGTTGCAACCCAAACAGATAAAATATGCAATCCCAATCTATAGTATTTGGTTGAAGAAAACAGGTTCCATTCATAGTATCCATAGAAACAGTAGCCCAACATTTTAATCCTTGAAAAATATTGCCGTTGAATTATTGCAGGTTCTATGAAAACTACAGCCACAGCCACAACACAAGTGATACTGCAACTCCCCTTGTGGGTCTTGAAGAAGTTTGCAACTGCGAGTCCTAGAAGGCCATGATAACATCATAGAGTGAATCACAACACTCCATGACATGGATTTTCCAAGAAGTCCATTCATTGCGCCACTAACCAACAAAGATCATCAAGACTGAAGATCACGATGATCCATTGCAACGTAATGGAAGATGAACCATTTAGGGCATTTTAGGGCATTGAATTTAAGAAGATGACCGAGAAAACTAATTCCTTCACTCCACAATTTAAATCCCCACAAAATGGTCTTTTCTACTGTTAGCACTAAAATCCACTCGTCAATTTTTTTTATCCTCCCCAACTTTGCGTCAACTTTGCTAAGTTTCCCTTAAAGTCTCCTATCTTGCTAAATCCCAATATGGTTAATCTCACTAGTGTGCATGTTCATTGAGGAGTTGAATTCTAGCCCTTCTTCTCTAAAAGCACCAAATTCACTAGCTTGTTGTCACTTTAAAACCTTTTGTGTCAAAATTGCCATTGTAATGTCAAGTTTACAATTTGGGCTTATCCCGCAATATAATCTTATCCTTTCACACCAATGGTCTTTTTTATTGTATTTGGAGTGCTAAATTGTTCTTGTTATTAAAAAGAAAATAGTTATAATTGTTATAATAAAATCATTTTTTATAATTTATTTTGTTTTAATAATTTTTAATTTGTTTTATAAAACTTTACCAAATAAACAATAATTAATGCGAGTGGCATAATGCGCAAGGAAGATCATCTCCATTTTGGAATTTGGGCTTGTCTTTGCAGTGACAGTACATTGTTTTGAAGCTCTCGGCATTATCAAATTTGCAGCTTATGGTCTTGTGAAAGTTGTGAAATCACTATAGAAGTTCTTGAATTCTGCAGTGGCTGAAGGTGGGAATTTTCCAACATTAACTGTGGACAGTCTTATTAAACCTTTTAGGTTATTGATGAAGAACAATTGCAGAGACCATCTCAGCTTATCAAGTATTTTTTCCAAGAGAATTCAATGGCTTATTGACTAGAAGAAATGTTTTACTTGCCAATAAACAGAGTTTCAACTATTTAGCACATTGTATATAGAGCTTTACATCTAGGATCAATAGACTCCATTCATCATAATTCATAGTGATTCAGAAAAAAATATAGATCCACGTCACAATGCAAAGGAAATCAACTTTTACAATGTCTATCTTGACAATTTTTACAGATTAGCTATGTTCTACAAGAATCTGCATAATTTTCAAAGTAAGGACAAGTTCAATAACAACATAGGGAAAAGGTGGTGATCTAAAAAGAAAGCTACAAGTTGTTAGAATGCTAATGGCTATTTTTTTATTTCCTTCAAGAGTTTGCACAAATGATGAACCTTAAATAAATTTCTATGAAGTATGAACTATAAAATAAAATGGAAAGTTGAGACAATCAAGAACATTATCATATTTATAGGATACAAAGAGACATGACTCATCTAAATACGTACTCTACCTTATAGAGATAATCATACTAGTTAGGCTCATAACATAAAATCATATAGACAAAGACCTTTCTACTACATTTCATTATGTAAATTCATAGACAATAGCATATCATCCTCCTTGCAATCTACATAAGTTACCAAATAAGAATAGCATATCCATAACAAGGATCAAGCATTATGTCATTTTATGAGAGCTTCTTGAATGATTTGAACAATCAACCTTGGCTGATAAGATACGATAAGATAAGTTAATTTTATTAAAGTCCAACAAGTGACCATAAATAGGTTGAAGGGATTGCTAGGTAAATCAGAAACAATACATATTGGGAGTGAGGGAAAATCCTATAAAAACATATCTAACCTCTGAGCTTAGAGACCTAAAATATAAAATTTATCAAGATACAAAGCTAGGAGTCCTAGAGAAAAAAGGATCTCTGTCAAGAACTAAAGAACTAAGAAATTGTCCAAATGTACAAAGCTTCCCCAACTGTCCAAATGTACAATGTATAAGTAACTCTACATAAGTGTTTCCCATAGGAAAGAAGATTCCCATACCTTTGATTAGGTTGGCACAATATCCATGCAACTTTTACTCTAATTTTGCAGCTAGATTTTACCATAGGGAAACATTTTACCTTCCTAGGTGATAGTTCACATTCTCTATGTTAACACCAAAAGCGTGGTACAACTTTGAACTTTGAGGAGTTGGGGTTTCATTGAGATGGAGGATGGATTCACAGAAAAAATGTGTTAATTGGGACACCTCATGGTAGCTGATAGGGTTATACCATACTTGTCAAGTCCGAAGGGTCAACAATTTCAGGTCTGTCTAAAGGTGTGCTTATTTATCCTGGTAGTGTCAAGAGAACTGGGTAACTAACCTCAAATATTTAGAAAAGGGAGGCCATTTATGGGATTGGATTGACTGTCACCTACAACAATGCTGACTCAACTTTGGGGAACCTTTAACACAATAGTGCAAGGGTCATCCTTCATACACTAAACTAGTGGTCTCGAGGTATATTTGACCAACAATAAAGGGCATTGCCCTGTGACCTTATAGAATCATTCTTAGAGAATTATGGAAGGATTCGTGGTGGCTTATGAAGGGAAATTGTAACTAGCAAACTTTGTATTCCAATGGAAGCCATTTGAGGATTTCATAATAGTATTGGAATATATTTTTATGCATAATGTATACCAAGTATCTTTCTTTGATGAAGCCATTCCTTGCACCTTGGCTGCATCTGAGTATATTGAATGATTTAATACACATATCATAGAAAGGTTAAGGGAAGATTATTGGACATATATACAATCTCCTTAACCAACAATATTGACCCTTGATGATGGCCTAAGATAGTGCATTTTATATGTTTTTTGTAGCAAGCAACACCTTCATTATGAGTCTACAAACACAGTAAACCAACAAACAACCTTATAGCACGACCTTGGTATGAATGGAAAGTTTGAACCAGACAGTGCCTATGAGAGACTAGCATTTTCATCAAGCACTTCACAGAGGATAGGATGCTTCATAAACCACCCAGAGTCAGCGCTCTTTTTGGAGGACCTGACCAAAATGATAACTTTGTTGATGGAATAGACAAC
The DNA here is from genome assembly GCA_027924585.1 of Larix kaempferi. Classification (NCBI taxonomy): domain Eukaryota; kingdom Viridiplantae; phylum Streptophyta; class Pinopsida; order Pinales; family Pinaceae; genus Larix; species Larix kaempferi. The sequence continues at coordinate 3,414,529 of BSBM01000417.1, forward strand.
TATCAACATACTGAACCTACAACCTACAACAATAGCCCAATGGTGGGAGTTTTATCTAGACTTCAAGGTGGAAATGCTAGATACAACCAGCTTTTCCCAGGTATCATTCTCTTCCCAGATGCAATTAGTTTGGTTTGTGTGTTTAAGTAATGTTGATGGTGGTGTTTTAATGGTTGTTCTTCTGGATTGCTGTATTTGCTCCTAGATCAGGTCGAGGATCATCTTCTCCAACTACAGTTCCAAATACAAATCTAGAGCCAACACCAAGGTCCTCTGATGCTCCTAGACATAGCTCTTCTTCTCCAACTTCCCCACAGAGTAAGCTTTCTAATCCTAAGTTTTGGCTGCCAAAATCCACCTTTAGCAGGGATGAGCAAAGGAGAAAGACAATGCTGGTAAAAGTTAAAATTTAATGTCACATTAAAAGAAACAAAATCATATTGGCCAAATAGGGAGTTCAATATAAATAATTTCAATGCTAGTTCCGACTTTATAGATAAATATTTCTTGAACTTAAAATACTGGCTCATCTCAATTTTATTATATCATAATGTCCTCTTTGTCTTCATTTCAATTGTTGGTATTTTACAAAAAGAAAATCAATGTTGATAAATATACTGTCAAAAGAGTTAAATAATGATTCTAGTACAGAAACATTGGGACTTCCATACACTAATGCCCAGTGAAGGGACACCAATTCATACCTCATGCGCTCATGGAGGAGGAGAGTGGCTAACAATTCTATAATGTAGGGATTAAAATATGAGTCACAATTTAAAGAGCCATGAATTAATGAAGCTGGAAGGACCATTATTTAATAATAACTATGGTGTGTTTTGTTACAATTGGAGCTTGGAGAATAAGAAAGAGATAAGTATCATTGTAGCCCCCTAACAACACCTAATCTCCATTCTGGGAACATAAACAACAGTAAATGGCAGCTTTATCCAAATCTGGGTGCATTTTGATCAGTCTAGGATGAGTTCCTATGTAGCAGCAACCCTAAAACAGTCTACTTGTGAGGTGGAGGTGTTGTAGAAATTTCTCCCTACGGATAGGTAGAAACTCTCTTAGGATAAAGCAAAATGTACTGACTCTATGCTAAGAAAAAAAGGAAACAAATGCTACCTTGAGTTCCTGAACTAATCTTCACAACAAGATTAAATGCATTCAGAAGAGATGAAAGACGTAACTCACCTTCCAATTCGACGTTTGTTCCGCTGCTATCTCTTGATCCCGAAACTCCAATCTAGAGCCTGTTGAAATCAAACAAAGAACAAGCATGCAAACTTCCAAATGCCTTGAAGCAAAGATTAAGTTCCAATCTAAAATAGATACATTTCATATCAAATATTTATACAATACACATGAAATGGGAAAAACAAGACAAGTTATCTTTTATTACAAACTTGAAGAGTGCTTACAAAGGTTACTTGATATCCAAGCCAATCCTCCAGCTCCAAGTGCTTCCGTTAGCTATCTCTGTAGAAGTCTGAAGATCATAGGTTTGATGCCCCAAAAGTCCTCCCCTTGGCTCATGGAAGGCTTCTCTTATAGCACATGGGAAGGTTAACCAACAAGAGAGAAGTGTGGATCTATGGAGGGTTTAGTGGATCAGGCCAGCTAAACAAAGGAGTTAGGATCGAACCAAAGGTGGTAATCCCAACAAAATCTCCTCGAAGGTCGAAATCCCAAAATCCAAGGCAAAAAGGCTAATTTCAGACTACCGCGCCCCTATAACTGAGCATAACGCGGTAGTACCGTGCCCCAAAGAAGGAGCAATGCGCGGTAGTTCTGACTACCGCGCCCTTGTAGATGTGTAGGGAGTGGTAGTGCTCACAAACAGGGCTAAGTTGGGCTGGTAGATGGCAGAAAAAGGTTTTGCTTTCAGTGTTCAGTCAATGGTTTTCATTCTGGATGTTCAGATGATCTTTAAGGGAAACTGTCGTTTAGGTTGGTAATACAAGGATGCAACACTAATACATAATGTGTAATATTGAGGTATAACAGATGCCCCCTAAAGTGTGAGGTCAGAAGAGACTGATGGCTGAAAGACTTTACAAATATGGTTCGGAGATAGCATTGAGGGGAGCAACAAGGAGCTGAAACAAAATGTCAGATATACCACCGAGGCGGGCATTCCCATGCTCGGAAACCATTGACTCAAATCATGGTTGCCGACCAATACATTGCAGATCCATGAGTACTAAGATGATATAGACCGTAGACAAATCATGGCTACTACGAACAAGCGTAGATCCATGAGACAGTGATGACACAACCACGACCAATACAAAAGTGGATTTGTGTGACAATACAGAGGAAATATCCATTGCAACCTGGACATAATCAAAATACCAAAGGGTGTCCAGGGTCTTCTACCCGATCACAAACGATACAAATCTAGCCATGTGATTACAAGGTGTTGAAGTCGAACATGGTAGAAACCATTTGATTACCGGTCAATGAGGTGAACCATTAACAAATGCGAGGGAAATCACCAATGATGATGATGATCCCCAAGGTATCTATAGTACATCTCAACGAAATGCGAATAAAGGAGTTGATGTCGAGCATCCGAGAGATCATTCAATCAGAGGTCAATGATGAAAACCTACTGTCGAACACGAGGAAACCTGCCATTGAGGCATGCAGGTACCAAGGTACTAGTGGTTGACTCCTATGCCTAATTCCTGGATAGTGATTTGGTGTCGACAGGAATAGACTCGTCGAAGGTGGGACATAATGATTCCCACATCATCGACATGAAATCAGAACGAAGGATAGTATGGACCGATGAAACAATAGAATATGTACTGACACAAAGGAAAGGTTTGACATGAAGTGGAGGTGGACTCAAGGTAATAACCCTTTGAACATATAACGGCATGAAACAGAGCTTGGCAGCAGGGATTACTTGAACAGACAGAACCATAGGAAGTGTGAACTCATAGCAATAATGAGGATGTGTGATCATAATGATGACACTATCAGCAAGACTGACTACCCAAAACAGACAAGGTGAGGATGCATGCCATGTTCAAAGGTGATGACTCACAAGTTGCCAACAAGGTAAACTTGATTCATTTTCCCATTTTCCCCCGACATGATGGACAAGTAGCTCTTTTTTTTTTTACGAGTTTGAGGAGGATAATAGATGCTCGGTATAGCTCATCTCATAGATGATTCTAATCTCACATTTTTTACAAACCTGAGAAAGGAAGGGTTCGACCCAAAGTGGGCACTTTGATGTTGAATCTTAATGAGTCCAAGGAAGGAAAACTCGGTCATCATTTCATGTTTAGAGAGTCTGAAAAGACTAAAGAAGACTCCAACGGTCCTTTTTCGTAAGGTTAGCCTCATCGCCCGAAAAAGGGTAAAACAACGCGGGAGAGGACTCTTCCAGTCATGATTGGCTGGAGTATTCTTTTTTCGTAAGTAGTGCCCCCTAGTCCAAAAAATGGGTAAACTATCACTAGGGAGACGATCATTCAAATCCTTTTACAAGCGTGAAAGAATCAATTTCGCATGGCCATCTTTTCCTATTTTAGGAGTCTGAAAAGAGATTAAAGAAGACTCCATGTACAACTTTTTCATGGTTGATGACTGAGTACGACAAAGGAGAAGTAAACTTGGCACAGTTCCTTTTTCGTAAATAGTCTAGCGAGGCCAGATAAAGTGATAAACCTATACTCGTTAGACACACCTTTTTACTCCAATTTGTTTAACGAGCACGATAATGGTATCAAAAGCACTCGAGATCTTTTTCATGTTTGGATCCAGAGCACGAAAAAGGAAAAAGTAAGCTCAAACCACTTTTCATGTTTTTAACCAGAGCACGAAAAAGTGAAAAGTAAGCTCAAACACCATGTTAGTATTTTTAACGAGCTCGAAGATAGGTTGGAAGAATGGTCATGATGTTTCCTTCATTTTTTAACGAGCTCATAACAGAAAATGAACTATGCTCGGGATAATTTTCATGGTTTAATGAGCTCGAAGCCTAAAAAGGAAAGTATGCTCGAAAATGTTCCCAATGGTGAATTTCTTCCCTTCATGAAATCCAAAGGTTGGTACATGCCCCCAGCATGATTGCTAGAAGTAAGTGACTTAGCTCCAATGTGGTGTGGAGAGGTGGTCGAGTTGACTTCAACGTAACTTCTAGAGGTTGAAGACATGCCCCCAAGATTCATTTCATTTGCCTAAGGTATAGGCGAGTGAAAAGAAGGTTCAGGTACTAAGTCTACGAGGAGACTCGACTCAAAGGGAAAGGATATGTTTCATTTTTTAACGCGCTTGACATAGGATTAGAACTTTGCTCGGACTACTGGTTTCATTTTTTAATGAGCTTGAAGCCAAAGGTAAACTCTGCTCACAGTTAAGGCCCATTGATAGGTTCCTTCCCAACATGATGACTAGAGGTTGGTAAATGCCCCTAGTATGATTGCTAACGGATAAACATGCCCCCCAAGCTTCGTTTCATCTGACTACTCTTCTTCCTTACCCAAAAATCCTGGCTACTAATCCCAATGTGTTCACCAGGGGGGGTAGGGAGAACTAGGATCAAGTGACCCAGGTAGATGAAATGAAGGTTCAAATCCTAACTCTAGCGAGAGACTCGAACAAATGGAAAGGAGATCTATTTCATTTTTACACAAGCTTGAAATAGATAATAACAATGCTTGAAAGGGTTCTTTTTATTTTTTAATGAGCTTAAAACAGAAAGAAATTATGCTCGAAGGTAGTTTCATTTTTACGCAAGCTTGAAACTGAAAGTAAACTATGCTTGGGATTGATTTCATTTTTACACAAGATTGAAACCAATGGTAAACTGTGCTTGAGGGTCGGTTTCATTTTTTAACGAGCTTGAAACAAATAATAAACTATGCTCGTGGGAACCTATTTCATTTTTTAATGAGCTTGACATAGAAAGAGAACTATGCTCATAATGATGGTTGGTTTCATTTTTACACAAGCTTCAAACCAAAAGTAAACTATGCTTGAAATGATGGTTGGTTTCATTTTTACACAAGCTTAAAACCAAAAGTAAACTATGCTTGAGAAAATGGTTTCATTTTTTAACGAGCTTGACACCGGAATAGAACTTTGCTCCAACGTCCCCCCCTTAGGGGGAAGAAACCACTAAAACATGTGGAACATTTAGGGAAGTCTAGTAACTAGGAGTCATGCGATGAGTGGGCGTCACAAAGGAAAGCTTATCGATGGTAACAATATTCCCATGATGGGGAAAATACATCACTCGAAAGAGTGAGGACACTATAGCCTTCATTGCATATACGTAATCACGTCCAAGGAGTAGATTAAAATCTAAGGGACCTTGGACGACCATGACATCAATACAGACAGTTTTCCCTCCCAAAGTGATAGGTAATTGAGGAAGGGACTCTAAAGGTCCTGTAGGCCTTCTATTGAAAGCCAGTATCTGGTCAGTGACGGGAACAAGCCGAGGAGAACCTAAGGCTTGCCAAGCAGTTGAGGATAGAATACTAACAGAAGCTCCTTCATCAACTATCATACGAAAAATTTCTTTATCGGAAACTCCTACAGATATTTGAAAAGGAACACTCGAAGGAAGACGAGATTCTGTTAGACCATTCCAATCAAAGGAAATAACCTCAATACTTGGAGGGGGTCTTGCGGAAATGGACAGGGTTTCCCCTTGCTGAGGACTTTCTGAACCGATAAGGAAAACATCAGTGGTTTCTAATTCACTCTCACTTGGAAGATAAGAATGAGACGAAGATTGTGTCAAGATGACTGCTTCAGTCTGGACTTTCTTCAATGAAAGAGAGGGATCGAGTGGAGATGACAACAACTCGATCAATTCACTCTCGGGAGGGAGAGTGGGATCAATTACAGATGAAACTGAATTGATCACTTGGCCAACCAGTGGGAGCTCGAGGGACAACTTACTATCGTTGGTTGGAAGCACCAGTTGAGAACTAGTAATATCTTCCAACCACTGCGAAGCTTCATCCATGCTGGGACAAAGGAAAGTACAGTGCATACCCTTGCATATCAAAGAGGGATATAGGACTTTACCCTTCCGACCGTTCACCAAGGGGTCACTGGTTGAGGAAGTGTTATCAACATGATGGTTAGAGGTTGATGATACAATTGGTTTGGGGTTTTTAGACCACACTTTGGATACACGAGAAAGATCGAGGCAATCCTTGAGAAGGTGATCACCCTTACAAAGTTTGCAAGGGAACTTGGGCTTACGGGGTGTTTTCGTAGAATGAGTGCCATTAGGGGAAACTGGTTTATGCTTGGTCTTTTCCTTATCCTTCTTCTTCTTAACTTTCCTTTTCTTCTTCTTCTTATCCACCTGATTACTAACACTATTGCTTTGATCAGGCGAGGAAGAAGGAACAGAAGAAGATTAATCCGATGAAGAATGGGAAGGATTAGTTTGGGATTGACTCTCTCGTGGTGGAGAGTTAACATTCGAAACATTGGGCGCAATCGGAATTACCGAATTGAATAAACATACCGGTAATCCTATGGTTAATCCAGGAAGATTTAACGTAGCAATAAAGGGAGGGCCAATATCTCCAACTAGAAGAAAAGTAAAAGGTACCCCTTGAAAAGGGGTCTCTGGATTGGTAGTCCCATAAGGAGCATGGGTGCATGGAGGTAGATTCTCCATGAAACAAAACTAAGTGATGTGGACGAAGTCTTGTTAAAAAGAACTCAAAAATCCTCAGGCAACCGAGTGTGAAAAAGGGGAGCTAGGAAAATACAAGGCTCACAGGCCAAAAGAGCAAGCTCAAAAAACTATACTGAGGCCGCTGCCATAATAAGCGAGCTGTACAACAAAATGGCCAGAATGCCAACAAGCAACCCTACAAAGAAAAAGACCCTCTACAAGATAGCAAGCAAAACCTCCTAACTAAGATCTAGAGACCTCAACAAATTGTATCCTTCGCAAGGTGATGAAATCCAAGTCGAACAATACAAAATGAGAGACACATAATGGAAGGATATCCCTCTACCAAAAGGGATCCTGGGTAAAGAGCCCTAGAAGAAAAGTCACTAAGCTACCTCATTCATGACACGTTGAAAAGGTTTTCGGCGCTTCTGCCTTATCACCCTTGCATTACTATGAATATAAGGAAGACAATGATCGATGTTGCCTTAGGGCTAAGTGGAGTGCGACATTCCACAGAGTCCGTCCGGTTCTCAATCTCGTGGCGGTTTAACCCCTGAAAGTTAAAAACAGTCAAGAGGCCCCTCCATAAACTGGTTGTGACCGTGTCAATAAATACTAGAGGATTTTAGTTCCCTAGAGGACAACAATTATGTTTCAAATGAAAATGACAAGTGGTAATTATTTTGATGCCTATCCCCGATGTCCTACCTAACTACCAAATTCTTTTGATTTCCTCAAGTGAGGTTAATGTTGGTTTAGTTAGGGAGATTAATTTTAGTGGTTGTATTACTCAATCGGGTAAATGGATGTGAAACTTGGTGGTGTTGTGACGACCCAAACCATGCAAGTGAGAATGAATCAAAATAAGCCTTGTATTCGATGAACACTAGCTAAAGTAAGGAAGAGTTCTTTTCGTTCCCAATATGCGGAACCCAATGCACATGCAATTTTATTTCTTTTCAAAATGATAGAAAGAAGTAAAATATGTACCCAAGACTAACCCAAAGCAAAGAAAAATTTCTTCATATGAACACCAAATGTAATGATTCTAATCCATTTCCTATCTTTTCACACTTGAAAAAGACACATCCAAGCTACGGAAAGAAAGATTCTACAAATGCTTCCAATCAAATGCAAGACAAAGAGAAGAACCTAATAATATCGTCTAACTCAAATGCACATAAATATGAAACAAGCATTTCTTCTTCTCATGAATGCAATACCAAGAATGTCAAATGATTAAATTAAAGCAAGAAGAATACCTATGTGTTTCAATTTCATGAATATGGTAAAAGAACGACAAAATCAAGCTTCTCTTTGAACTAAAGCGGAGGCAAGGAATCAATCTTTTCAAACAATCATTAGATAGGATGCAAAGGAAATAAGATGCCAAGCAATCCAAACACGCCAAACACACCAAACCAAAAATGATCTCAAAACCTTAATATGGGTCAAAATGATTGTAGGATGCATGATTCATGGCCCCCCCTGGCCATGAGGGGGAATTTTTTTTCAAAAATAGAACCCATTTCATTTAAAAATGCAAACAAAACACTAGTGTTTACTCAAAGGGCCAACATGGATCCAAATCTCGAAAAGACCCAAAAATAACCAAACAAACCAAATAAACACACTTTCTAGGAACTATCGCGGGCCTACAGGCCACCTGGGAGTGGTACTACTAGACTACCGCGCTCTAGACAGCACTTAAGGTGCGGTACTGCTAGACTACCATGCTCTAGACAGTGGTTAAGGCGCGGTACTGCTAGACTACCGCGCTCTAGACAGTGGTTAAGGCGCGGTACTACCGCTCTGTAGGTAGTTACGAGGGCGCGGTAGTGTGTGAATAGAGGGAAAGAGGCAGAATTTTGAGAAAAGATTTTGACTTTTCAAGGGTTTGCCAACCCAGAGGACTTACTGATCTATAACAGAAGTCTAATGTAGAGAATAGGGAAGTGAATGAGGGTGAAAGAACCCAATTCTTACAATCAATGAGTGAAATTGAAAGCAAACTTCACAAGCAAAGAAAATGGATTCAAGTCCCCAACAGAGTCGCTAGTTTTTGTTGTAGAAATTTCTCCCTATGGATAGGTAGAAACTCTCTTAGGATAAAGCAGGATGTACTAACTATATGCTAAGACAAAAAGGAAACAAATGCTACCTTGAGTTCCTGAACTAATCTTCACAACAAGATTAAATGCATTCAGAAGAGATGAAAAACGTAACTCACTTTCCAATTCGACGTTTGTCCTGCTTCTAGCTCTTGATCCCGAAACTCCAATGTAGAACCTGTCGAAATCAAACAAAGAACAAGCATGCAAACTTCCAAATGCCTTGAAGCAAAGATTAAGTTCAAATCTAAAATAGATACATTTCATATCAAGGATTTATACAATACACATGAAATGGGAAAAACAAGACAAGTTATCTTTTATTACAAACTTGAAGAGTGCTTACAAAGGTTACTTGATATCCAAGCCAATCCTCCAGCTCCAAGTGCTTCCTCTAGCTATCTCTGCAGAAGTCTGAAGATCATAGGTTTGATGCCCCAAAAGTCCTCCCCTTGGCTCATGGAAGGCTTCTCTCTTATAGCACATGGGAAGGTTAACCAACAAGAGATAAGTGTGGATCTATGGAGGGTTTAGTGGATCAGGCCAGCTAAACAAAGAAGGAGTTAGGATCGAACCAAAGGTGGTAATCCCAACAAAATCTCCTCGAAGGTCAAAATCCCAAAATCCAAGGCAAAAAAGCTAATTTCAGACTACCGTGCCCCTATAACTGAGCATAACGCGGTAGTACCGCACCCCAGAGAAGGAGAAACACGCGGTAGTTCTGACTACCATGCCCTTGTAGATGTGCAAGGAGCAGTAGTGCTCACAAATAGGGATAAGTTGGGCTGGCAGATGGCAGAAAAAGGTTTTGCTTTCAGTGTTCAGTCAATGGTTTTCATTTTGGATGTTCAGATGATCTTTAAGGGAAACTGTTGTTTAGGTTGGTAATACAAGGATGCGACACTAATACGTAATGTGTAATATTGAGGTATAACAGGAGGGTTCCAAACAGGTTGGAGTAACTACCAAGGCTAGTTTCAACATAGTTCACCTCAAAATCAGAGGTATTTTCATTATACGAGATAGTTATGAGTTCCCTTTTTATAATAAGGTATTTATGATCATGAGGAATAATCAAATGTGAGTTTTCAAGGCTCATGTAACCACCATCTAGATGTTGTCATTCTTACCCAAGTATTATGGAGAAGTTACCCACCTCCATGTCTGCTACAAGGAAATTACTAGTCCAAATTTATGGATTTAAGCACATGACCAAGGTAAGGTCTTTGATTTGTCCTATGGCAGGTTGGAACTTTTTGTTGAAGATAAGCACATTCTTGACTTCTCTTGTACAAGTAAGATCAATTTGTTCCATAATCACCTTAAACATGATGTTTGGTTACGATCTTCTATCAATTAGGAAAGAATGTGAAATCTTTTCTAATATCCACATATACAAATAGAAGGGAGGATTCTCATATTCGAGGCTAGTATCGATTGTAACATTAAATTTCTCTCCAAATTTAGCAACATCAGCAACAATAGATGTTGTTTCTATAGAATTTCCAACTAGTAAGATAGGGATAGCAAGGGATTTATTATGATTCTACTAATACTCAAGCACTTCAGAGGAGATCTAGGAAGTTCATATTGGCTGAGATGCCAATTGATAGGCTACGTTATATAGTGACTAGTTGGTTGGCTTGGTTGCAAACTTTTATGTTAAAACAAGAATTATGATGAATAGTAGGTAAGGATTGTTGTTCTAGGGATAAAAATAGGACATACCTATCATTCTCACTTCCTTTGTGGTTTCTAGAATTACCGGGAGGATAATTTTGGATGGGCTTGGGTTTAAATTGATTATAAGCTATATAGATATGAGTCATGACAGTGTATACTTCATTTTATGATTCTTCTTCCTTAATAACAACCATGTTAGGAAATTATTTCTTTTCTTTAGCTCACTCTTTAGCCACCAAAAATTGCTCACAAGTAGGTAGGTCATGGGATTCCTCATAGAAATTACACCAACCATGGACAAATGCATCTTCAAATTGAGACAGGTTAAGCCTTGTTAATAGTAAAAGAGAAGAATTTGAAATAGGTTTAGGATTAGTAGTCAACCAATGTACAAAATATATCATGCATCATTTGCAACATATCATGCATGGTTTGAATCCAAGGGATAGGCCTTGGATTCTTTAGGATCTTTGAGGTGAAATGGACATGCACCAAAGAAATGGAAAACTAAAAATGTTCATCCCTATTATGGTCGGGAGAAATGTTCATTGTTCTCTCTCTTAATGTATTTTAAGTGATGGGAAATGGAAAAAAATCGAATTTATTTTCATGCTAACATTCTTGTACGAGAACCCTTTTAAAACTCATAACAAAACAATAAACGAAGGGTTTCAAATTCAAGAAAATGGGTCAAATAAAAAACCACTTAGTTGTGTCAAAAATTGTAGCAATGCATGTAACAACGAGAAACAAAGACATATCTTCCATTGGATATTTCCTACGTCATCTACTTGGATTTGAAGGCTTGAATCCTTTGTAGAGTTTTCATTTGTGGTAGCTCAAAAAACGTCTTCAACAATGAGCACTTGAGATTCAAATTTTAACTTAGAAGAGTCCCCTCAAACTGATGCAACCTATGCATAAATTAAGAAGGGAAAGTCCACTTTCAAGCAAAGGTTGTAGCTCTTCCTTCAACAAATTATCAACATACCATACACATAGTTCTTTTCTTCCACTGGAGGCCTAGAAAAACTAAGTTTGGGCCACTCTAGATGCCACAATCTGATAATAAAATCAACATGAAGAAAAACACCATGGGTTGGGGTTTCCAAGTTGATTATGTAATGTGGTTTAGGATAAAAATATACTCAAAACAAATACATACCAGCTACCCTTGGATGGTTGAGATTACTGCAATGCATTCACCAATAAAGGATGACTTCAATGATGTATTAATGGGGAATAGACACATTACGTAATTAGATAGCATGTCATTTTCTTGGATGCTCTATTAATGTCTAGGACCACGGGAATGGTTGTTGCTATTTCAAAGTAGTTTAATACTAGAGATGTGATTTCTAAATAGACTCATCTAACCATTATGTTCACAACTACAGATGGCTACTATCAGTTCCTAGTCATGTCCTTTAAACTGGCCACCTCATCCAAATTGATGATTAAAGCTTGCAAAAGATATTGATTTGGAAACTTGTGACAAACAAGAAAACTAGCAATGTGTGTCACCTATGGGAAATATGGTCTAGTTTTTATGCTAATATTTGTGAGGCTACATAACCCAATGTCCAAAATATCAATATCATAACTAGAATTCTTCACATGAAGTTTACTAGTAGTAAGAATATCCTTTTGAAAATATTCTAACATATCTGGATAGCCCAAATTAACTTTACTTTCACTCTCTAGGTGTGTTATACCAAAAAACGCTACATGTTCATGCATTTCAATGTTGTTAGAAGCTACATTGTAACATGGCTCTTGAGGATTAGGACACTTCACAACCACACCTGTGTCTTTTAAAAAGTCAGATTTGTAGGAATCTCTTAACTGTAAAGAAGTTTTAATTTGAGTAAGGTCCTCTAATTCCTTTGTGCCATGCCTAAATGAAGTTTAAAGATGGGAAAAATGTCTCCTGGGCTTGTATAATGGCTTGTTTATGATACCATTTTAGTTTGCTTGATCTGAATTTAATTTATTATGCAATTTTTCAAGGCTGTGGATTCTCTATCAGGATGGTTTTGCTTGTGGCAGGGCCGATCACAAGGGCATTGGACCAACCTGAATGTGCACAAGGTTTCATCAGTGGAGAGGCTCAATAGAAGGCTTAGATCCAACTTGTACAGAAACATAGACCCACTAGAAGAATCGCGTGACCAAGACGATGCATTTGTAAACACCCTTTGCAATTTGGTGAGGAGAAAAGAAAGCCCGAAAAATTTATATTAAATTGATATTATAAAAGAGGCTTAGGGTTCTTACAGGGTTCTTTTAAGCCATTCCCCTTGACAATGGTGGGCTCATCGGCTGCTCTTTGGATGCTCCTCCTTGCGGGCTCTTGGACTCCTCATCTCCTCCTCACGGGCTCCTTGAATCCTCCTCTACTGCTCCTCGACTGCTCGAAATAGTGCGGGATACTGGTTGCTCCTCCTAGCAATGGTGGGATCCTCGTGTCCTTTTGGAGATGGATAAGCCCTCATTTTCTTGGGATTCTTAGGCATGTTTGCTGCTGTATTCATGGGCTTTCTTGGTTTGTAATGGATAGTATTATTTTATATTTCTTATAAAGTATAGTAATTTTCATATGAAAAAAAATATTATCACATTAAAACATTATAATGTAGAGATTATAACATTCGGATTATAACATTATAATGTAACCATTTAATATAATGTTATCACTTTAAATTAATAATGTTATAATTTGGATTATAATATAATATAATGTAATTATAATTTGCTAAAATATGACCCTAACCATATTGAAGCAACATCCACATGGATGAATTTTTTTCTTAGGGGAAGGTCATTTGCTAAAATATTGGATCATAAAGTGCGCAAATGGAATATAACTAGTATTATAACAAGTTTATTATGCACTAGATTATAGGGTTCAAATAGGCTCCTTCTAAAGAAATGCGAGGCTTCACAAGTTTTGTAAATGGAAATTGCAGCCCAAAATTGTCTCCTAGAAATTTCTAATGCTAAGGAGCCACTACAAGAGGGGAATGATAGAAGATAAGTTGATGCCTAGAGCCCAGGGCTCAGATCAAAGTATGGGGAGGGCCACACAATATTGTCAATGTTTATCCTCCATATACTGGCTTGCACCTACGGTTTTGTTGTTAATTTTGGATTTGAATGGACTCACCATGATGGTGCTATTAAATTTGGACACTTGCACATTTATTATATTTTCAGGATTTTGATGCCCCACTTTTTCATTTTCTTATAAAAGATAAAGAAATTATCCTATGTTGTTCAAAGCTAATGAATCTCTCAATAAAATTGGAGGCACATAAATACAAGCAAAAGAGAAAAGAATATACTTCAAATCTCATCTAACTCAACAAAATAAATGAGATTACCAAGGTTTTAAGGATAAAACCTAGGATCTTAGGCCTAAAAGAATGTTTTAAGGCTAATGGACCATGCACATGGTCTTAAGCCATCTCACATGCCTTCTAAAGGGGTTCTTTGGCTTATATGCCATCATCATCGTCATCGTCCAATGAATGATGCTTAAGTGATGTTTTTAGTCCATGAAGTGTCGCTTAAGAGACGATTGTAACGTCCATCTAACGTCAATTAAGCAATGGTTGTTCAACATTACAACATCAAATAAGCAATACAAATACAATGGTGTTGAATCAACATTCATCAATTTTTCCTTTATGTTTAATCAATGTAAAAAATATTAAACTATTATTGAATTCAGACCCCAAATGTAGTAGTGACATGAAAGATCACTAAAGCAATAATAGGGTTGTATCAAATTTTGGAAGAATGACAAAATGAGGCACTTATCTCTTAGCATGAAGAGATCTAGATAACATCATAACAATTGCCCTTTTTAATGTGTTTCAATTTTGAAGATATGATCTCCAAACCTTACATCCATACAAAAAGGTAATTGTAATTACCAATAAATAAATAAAAATCAAATATTTAATAATAACTTAAAACTAAAAAAAAGTAAAAAAAAAAAAATTCCATAACATTCATCGCTATAGCGATGCACCCATGTATGTCACTATATTGACGAACATTCATCACTATAGCGATGTTATGGAGATTTTATCTCTATAGCGACGATCGTCGGGGACAAGATCACTTTTTTCCAAAAACATTAACTGTTTTTCCATGAAAAAATCGATTTTAACTTTTTCGTGGCAAACTTTCGTGGAACTTTTGAGCCATATGTAGTAGTGTTTTAATGTGTAGAATCCTTTCTCACAGTCCTCATTCCAAATGAGCAGTGCATCTTTCTTTAGCAGCTTCTCCATTGCTGCGGTTATCTGTGTATACCCTTTTATGAATTTCCTGTAATATCCGGTATGTCCCAGTGTAGTGCGCTACTGCTTGACTGAATTAGGTGTGGGCAAGTTTACAATGACTGCGATCTTCGTAGGATCAACCATCAAGCCCTGTTTGCACACAATGTGTCCCAACAAAGTTCCATAGGGAACACTAAAAACACATTTCTTCAAATTTAATGAGATTTGATGTTGTCTACATTTTTCCAACATCATCCGAAGGTTCGCGGCATGGTTCTTCTGTAAACCGAAAATGGTCCAGTCATCAAAGTAAACCTCTAAAAACTTATGTACAAAATATTTAAATGCTGTGATGACCACTCTAGAAAATATGGCAGGTGCGTTCTTCAAACCGAAAGGCATCACTGTGTATTGGAACGACCCCCATTCTGTAGCAAAAGTCGTCTTATGCCTATCTGCGCAATCAATCCTGATCTGATGGTAGCCAGAGAATCCATCAATAAAATAATATGCCTCATTTCCTCCAACATTGTCTAGCACTTCATTTGTAAAAGGTGTAGGAAATGGGTCATGCATGGAAGCGTCATTCAACTTTCTCAAATCTACACAGATCCTGATTTCACCCTTTGTCTTCTTATCCTGGATAACCATCGGGCTTATCCACTCAGATTCTTCAACCGGCTCAATGATCCCTGCATCGAGCATCTTATCGAGTTCTACCTTAACTCATTCTTTATAGCACGGGTTCAGTCTATATGGTCTTTGTTTCACAAGCTTCGCGCCAGGCTTAAGAGGAATTTTCATCACTCCTAAGTCTCCCAGTATACCTTTCATCTCTGTGAACTTGGTCGGGAATAATTCTTGATATTCCTGTAATATACCCGCAACCTCCTCAACTGTATCTTCATCCCAATAATCTCCAATAGTTGCGAACTTTGGCTCTTCGCTGGTGTGAATGTTCACTTTTCTTATTTTCACGGGTCCACTCATATCTAGAATTTTCAGTGGAGGTCCTTCCACATCGCATGATCCCTCTGACTCAGGTATTCGTATATTGCACGTGTCCTCCTCATTACTATCTATTTTATCCTTGGGTTCTCCATTGATGTGATAGCAATCAAGAGCATGTTCTAGCTGCTCCTCCCATTCAGGTTGTAGCCGCACAGGTATGCTTTCAGAGCCAAAGAATTCCTCTAGTGTCATGTTTCCTTGTGTACAGTCTGGAATGAATATTTTTTACTCAATAACTTGCAGCGCGTCATTGATACTCGGATGTTCATCTTCGAAACTTACATTTGTCTAGAAATTCATGACTAGTGCAGACCAATCCACTGTGCCTCTGCACAATTCCAAGTCTAGGTACCATTTCTTTGGAATCGGTTCCTCTAGTGTATGCACAAACAAATGCACCCATTATGTTTGTGGCCTTTCTTCCCAAGCTTGTACACAAGCTTCAATATGATCCCTTGGATCCGTCTGACCATTATATTTTCCAAAAGATAGTGTAACCTTATCAGCAAACCTGATTTGCATCTTCATTCTGCACTGATCCCATGTGGTTAGTGTCTTCTTATGCGCAGCCCACCATCTGGAGGGTATCCCATGCAGTGCCATGTCTAATGCTGAGATGTGGTATTCATCCACAACTACTGTAGTATATTCTTTGATCAAACAATCAACATTAGATAAACCATTGAAGGTAAGGATTGGGGTTACCTCCTTTCCAATCCAGCGTAATAACTTCATGATCCGCGCGGATTTCCTGGTAGATACTTCATGTAACCTACTTTGCCAGTTTTCTAGTCCTGCATTAGAGTCTGAGATGCAAGAGCTATCACAGCGCCAACTAAGTGTGCCATCCATAGTTAGATTAATGTAATCAATAGTACTGGTCATCATCTTGTAAATACGATCCAAGTCTTGGGCTCTGGATTCCTCTTGAATCGGTTCTACATATCGTTTTCCCTGTGAGGGATCCAACGGTGTGATGACCCTGATATCGTTGCCTTCAAATATCATTTTCATGGTTTTCAAATCAATAATGGTAGAGTTTGTCATTTCCCAATCGATACCCAACAGTGATGGATAAGGATGGTTGTCATCCACGATTTCAATTACTTCGAAATCTGCATAGCTTTGCACTCCATCAATGTCAACAATGGTGTTGGGTAACCTCCCCAAAGGTATAACTATCACTTGATTAGCCATTCTCAATTATAGAGGTGACCACTGTAACTTTGGTTTACCCATCTGATGCCATGTTTGCTTGGTCAAGACATTTACTTCAAATCCTAGATCAAGGATGATCTCATCCATCCCATAGTCCTCGATCTTTGCAATGAGTCTCATTTCCCTTTCTGTTCTTTTAGGACTCCTAATATTATGGACTGCGCCATGGAAGCCCCCTTCTCGATGCTTGGCTCATACTATTTTAGTAGCTTTTCAAATTCCATGTAAGCATCTGCGATCTTCAGTAATTTCATGCAGCTCTGTAAGAACTGCGCAACAGAGGTCCCTGTATCTATTGTGGCACTTGTCTGATCATATGCCGTGGGCATATCCTCCCTTTGTAGTACTTCACTACGCAACTGTGTTCTTGGGGAGTCAGGTGGCGGTTCTCTAAACATGTCCCGCGCTTCCTCGAATGCTCCCTTATTTTTCTGTAAGTCCAGGCCCAGTGCTTTCCCATGAGATTTTCTAATCCATACCGGCTCACCAGGATTCTCGCTAGGATCGCGCATTCCAGAGGTCAAAGATTTTGTGCCTCCATCTCTTCCTGTATCAGTGCCACTATGCATTACCACATTTACACTTGGATCGACATTTCTTCTCTCTGTTGCGATCAACTGAATGTTGGGATTCGGTGGTTCTGTCCTCCTTCGTTTCTGCATTTCTACCTCAAGCATAGGATAGTCTTCAATGACATGCTCAAATGATTTACAGTAATTACATGTAGTGCATGGGTTGGTAAAATCTCTAGAAATGTGACCTGGCTGGCCACAGTTATAACAGATTACCTGGCCACAGCCTCTTCCTTGGGCTGGGCCAACATTTATTCCTCTCCTGCGGTATCCACCACCACGGCCTCTATATCCTCCCTGATCATAGTGGGTTTTTTCTTGTTTCAGCTGATTTCCTTCTTGGACGCGGTACATTCCAGCACCTCACATCATTTCCATATCTCACTTTCTTTCATTCATCAACTCATATGCGCAACAGTTGGATTCGTCATGTCCAACCGATTTACAGAAATTACAATACAAGCTCTTAGGTGTCTTTACGTATTTATGTATGAGATAACAATCCTCAGGCATGTGTCCTTTGCTTCTGTAGAATTCACACCATGGAGCCTGATTATGATTCATATTTATTGGATTTGGTGCGCCACTATCAAGATAATCTTGAAATAAGGGGCAATGTTCTCTGGTGTGGCCCTCTCCTTTGCATCTTGTGCACCAAACTTCGTGTCTGTGTTTGTATCTTTGTTCTTTTCCATTCTTCATACCTTGCAATTCTAACGTCAAGGTGGTCAATTGGTTCTGGACCTGTGACATCCCCGAACTACTCTCACTAATCGGTGAAGCCTCCAACTTCATTGCAATCTCTAAGGACTTTTCCTACGACGCAACCTTCTACTGCATCAATGGTTGTCTGATGTGGGGCAATAGCATAGTGATGAACCATTCCTGATACTGTTGTGGAGCTATCACAAATCTCACTTGGTCCAACAATGTTTTAAACTTCTGATCAAATTCCTAGATCGTTTCAATAGGTTTTTGCTTGATTTCCTTTAATTCTGTTATGCACTGCGATTCTGATTTCAGCTTCTTAAACTCTACGACAAGTGCAGCCTTAATTTATGTTAGGTTTCCCGGATGGGCCTAAGAATATTTCCTAAGCCAATGCAAGGCACGGTCTCTAAAAGTAGTGATGAGTTGTGCTCTCTTCACAGCATAGTCCTGGATCTACTTTAAACTCCATACGGCTTCACATAGAAACCAGTGCTGATCAGGGTCTTCTAGACCCGTTCCTTTGAATATCGACATTTTTATATCGTTGTTTGTCATTCTCCTTCCTGGTTGTGCAGCGATTTGAGTAGTTCTGACTATCTGCATGGACAAAATAAAGGGAATATTCAGACTAGTGGTATTCTGCGGGATATTATGAGATTGGGTATTCTGAACTGGACTAGCCCGAGTCGGAATGGTCTGAGCACCTACTCCTATGGTGTGCATAGTAACGACGTTATGTGGGGTGGGCTGCACTACACTCGCAGCGGGTGGGTTTGGATCTAGGGGTGGCACGGTTTCTGCAACCAACGGATTTTGAGGTGTGATAGGGTGGATGGTGGCTGATGACGGCGCGGTCTAATTTTTAAGGTCACATGGGAGTTCGGTATTCACACAGAGTCTAGTTCCTCCGAGATTATTTTCTTTATTAAACTTATATCTCTTTCCACTTCTTAGATTATGTGTCTCTTCATCAGAATCACTAAAAATGCTATTGACCATCACGGATGCAAAAATATTACTGCATTCTTAAAATGCCTTTCTCAGCTAAAAACATTTTAATGTATAGACTTAGATTGTTCAGGAACTGACCTCTGAATCCTTTGAAAAAGTATGCTTCAGCTTGACCATAGGACTTCAGCGTGTCTACAGCAAACTCGGTTACAAATCCTTCAAGTATGCTATCAACCCAGAAGTCGACTGCTCGCGTCAGTGGGATGTCTATTGCTTTAAGCTGTGCTATGAGCTCTGGATTCCACTCTATAGGTACTCCTCCTTAAAAACAGGTTTTCTTTTCAATGAGTCATGAAATCCACTCATTCAACTCGTTTCTAAACAAAGCCCAGAATATCTCATGAATATCTCTCCACAAATATCTGTTCAACAATTGTATGTTAGAGAGACATGGATGTCTGTTCTCTTTCTTTGCAAAATCTCTTTCAATCTTGTCACACCAATCCCAGATCTGTTTCTTTTCAGGATGCCAATTTTTGGAAACCAACGGGAACTGGTATTCTTCATCACACATTAATTTCCAAACACACTATCGCATCACTGGTCTTAGCTGGGAAACATAACCATTTGTTGGCATATATAACTGAGCTAGAGGCCTCCAATGTAGACCCAGGTACTTCGCGGTTCAAGGAACCAACAAAAACCCTATTCACCGGCCCTTTCGGCAATAGGCTACACGTAGCATGAGGTCTCACTCGAGGTGAAGTTGAGGGGGTGGTTGTGGAATCAAGTTTCCACAACCTAGTGATTCAAGTGTAGGAAGACTGATAAGCAGTGCGATATCACAGGGGCTATTACAATTAGACAACTGCGCGAAGTCTCTACTTCATGTCGGATACTTCGGCAAGCGGAGGCACTTACGCAACCAACGCTTCCGAGGGATGCACAGTATGAGACACTTCTTACGTCATGACAATAAGCTATCAACAGCTTACCTCACAGCGAATCTCAATGGTTCAGTGCGTCAGCGAGACCACGAGTCTATTCCAAGACTTGATTAACTCTAACCAATCTTAGCATTCCTTAGCATTCTTTATCCATTCAACACATTCAAGTTCTTATTGTTATGTTGCATGCAATCGAACAAACATACAATACTGTGCGCTCCAACACTGCGCTTAAATTCAATGTTCAACTGTGTGACTAATTGACAGATTCATACATTCACAGACCTATAAGTGCTGAATACTGAACATTCATCCACACATGTATTACTTAACATATTATTCCCATTCTCTTGCGGTGAGTACATATAAAAGCAATCACATAACAGACAATTCCAATATTAAACATTCATACCAAGCAAATGAACAATCGTAAACACACAATAATCACATAACACAGAATTAACGTGGTTCACCCCCCGGATGGAGGCTACGTCCACAAGAATGGTTGTTAATATTGATCTTTATGGGAAGGGTACAACCTTTCTTAGTCTGTGCACTCAATTGCAGACTCTCTTCTCTCTCAGATAGGTCTCTAACCACTCAGCTGCAGAGCCTTTACAATAGCTTCAAGACTCAAAAGATGCTAATCAAAGCTCCACAATAACTAGCTCAACGAGAGATTAACCCTTTCCCATGCAAAATGCCCTTATTTATAGATCACACCCATGGGTCGTGTCTTTACAATCATTAGGAAAAACCCTTAGGTTTACAAAACTGGCATGGCTAACTTCCAACCTCACTCTTGCTGTCGACAGCCTCCTCCGCTTGCTCCAGCAAGGCAACTCGTGTCTCACACGCTCTTCTGAAAGCCGCAGTCCTCAAAACAGTTACAACTACATCATGGCCTGTCCCTTTCCACTCCTTCTACCTTCCTATCGCCATCAGCGTGGTGGCCTAGCTTCTCAATTTCTTGCTGCCACTCGCTCGAACAGGTTGCTTTCCTCTGCCTTCCACCTGTTCCTTACCCAAAATAGGTCATATCCTCGTCTGACCTGTATCCATATTGCGAACCAAAAAGAGCTCATGCTCTGATGTGTGCATCGTCCTACTGCGCAACCATGCCTTGGCCATTAACATCGTGCGACATGCGCAATTTCTCAAAAACTGCCTGTAGCTTATCGCCGCGCGCAATGTGCACTTCTCAGTACTTGTGCAAAATCCCAACTTGGACCCCGTCCAACAAGCTTCCTCAATTATACTTCCTCAAAACTAGCCGAAAAAGCTGTGACATACTCTGCTTCGACTATACTGACTGCCACGCAAGACTACTTCCCGCTAAACCAAGAGATCACACCTGATCCCATACTGAAGGAACACCCCAAAGTGCTCTTCCTATCAATGGCAGTGCCTTCCCAATATGAATCAACATAATCCTCTAGGTTAATATTCTGATTCTCATCATACTTGAACCCATAATCAACCGTACCCTTTAGGTACCTCAGAATATGCTTTGTAGAAATCAGGTGAACATGTCTCGGGTCCGTCAAGAACTGGCTCAATGTGTTCATAGCAAAGCAAATATCTGGTCTCGTATTCAGCTATGTTGCAAGAGTTTCCAGAACGTGGGAACGGTGGGAACTTGGGTACAGGTGTCGGATACGGTTAGAAGTTTCCCCTAAATTTGTAGGAAACGGCAAGTTGGGAGCGGCAATAATATATATTAAAAAAATATAAAAAATAATATAATTGAAAAAAAAATATAGCAACTATTTAAAGATTCAGATTGTATACTATTTAGTATTTAGTATTTAGTATTACTATTATTTAAAACTTCTATTTAGGAGTAGTACATTAAGAAAGCATACCTTGGAGTGTGCTACACGAGTTCAACATAATCAGGGCGGTCAAATAAAGAGTACATAAAATACATGAGAAAGAAAGTATCTACCATCATCATGAGAGCGCTGCCTACTCACATCCAACTCTGTGGCAAAGAATGTCTAGGTTTGTCAATCACTACGTGATTGAAAAGATGTGTAGCATTTTCTTTTGTTTCACATGCCTAACCTCTTGAGTCAAACAATCTGGCAAGCGGGAGCCGGCAAAGGGCGGCATAGAATACACCGCTATGGAGCTGGCAAAGGCCGGCATAAAGTTCAAACCGGGATACAACAATGTCCTGTTCGACAAATACTCCCGCACGCTTTACATTCCGCGGATGAACGTATCTTCTGTGCAGACGACTGAAGTATTTTTCAGAAACTTATTTTCATTGGAATTCCTTTATGCGGCTCGTCCCAGATCCGTGACGCAATTCATTCATCTGATGGACTACCTCATTGGCACTCTCGAAGATGTTCACGTCCTTAAAAAATGTAAGGTCATTAATTTCCCAAATACGTTAAGAAATGAGGATATAGCTAAGATGTGGGATAGCATTTGTCAGTCCTCTCGTGGCCCCAAAGAGTCTTCTGTAAGGCAGCTGATAGAAGAACTGAAGGAAGAGCTAGGAAAAGAGCGTTACCAGACCAAAGTCAGAATCAAGATCCACGCCGTCAAAACTTTTATTTTGAAATCATGTCACGAATATCATCAGCTGTATTTGTCAAAACCATGGAATGTTGTAGCTCTGCTGGTTGGGACTGTTATTAGCAACCTCTTTTATATTTATATTTTATGTGTGGCGGGAGTGATTAATTTGGGCCCCACATGTTTGGGAACGGCTGGGAGTTCCTTGGAAAACCGGAGCGCGTGCAAGCTCCCGAAATGAGGAACAGTCGATTTGAAGTTCCCAAGCTCCCAATATTTCATGTTCGAAGCTCCCAAATAGTTCCCAAGCTCCTGGAACCGTTCCCATGCATTTTGGAACATTTCGTACCCGTTCCTAAGTTCCCTGGAACGTGGGAACTTCTGGAACGCGTTTCCTAAAGTCTGGGAGCGGTTCCCGTGCAACGGAGGTATTCAGCTAGTACATCAAGGACCCAATCATCTGACGCTACATCACGGAATCAATCGATTTTGATGAAGCATCACTCAATATCTTCAGGTTTGATGCCATAGGTGTGGCCATGGCCTTGCAGTTCATCATCCCGAACCGCTTTAGGATCTCTACTGCATACTTCTCTTTTCCAAGGAAGATTCCATCCGCATTCTGCCACACCTCCATGCC
This sequence comes from Larix kaempferi, assembly GCA_027924585.1. Lineage (NCBI taxonomy): Eukaryota > Viridiplantae > Streptophyta > Pinopsida > Pinales > Pinaceae > Larix > Larix kaempferi. The sequence continues at coordinate 3,437,864 of BSBM01000417.1, forward strand.
TAGAAAATAGTGCATCATACCCAAGTCCTCCATCTCGAACTCGGAAGCAAGCTTCATCTTCGTTTCAACAATCAACCCATCCTTACCTGTCACAAACAGCTCATCTACATATAGTAGGACTATCACTGGATTGTCTTCCTCAACCTTGTAGTAAAGGTTGGAATCTGCTTTACTTTTGGTAAAGCCTAAACTAGTCAGGAAGCTGTTTATCCTGTTGTACCATGTCCTGGGTGCCTGTTTCAAACCGTATAAGGATTTATTTAGTTTGCACACATGAATCTCCCTATCATGTGTCTCAAACCTGAGTGGATACTCCACATACACTTCCTCTTCCACTACACCATTCAAGAATGTTGTTTTGACATCCATTTGGTGTATCTTCCATTTCATCACTACGGCCAGAGCCAATACTGTTCTGATGGAAGTGTACATGGCTATAGGTGCAAATGTCTCCTCATAGTCTATCCCTTCTTTCTAGGAGAAGCCACATGCCACAAATCTTGCGTTGTATTTCTCTATGCTTCCATCTGCAACATGTTTGATCTTGTAGATCCGCTTGGAAGTCACCACAGACTTCCCTTCTAGTCTCCGGACCACATACCAGACATCATTCTTCATGATCAACTAGTACTCCTCTATTATGGAATCCTTCCATTCCTTCCTTTCTGTCGCTTCTTGAAAGTTGGCAGGTTCCTTGTCAATGATGTCACATAGCAGGGCTACATAACTGGTGTATGGCCTCAGTCTCTTGCTTTCTCTAGGCATCCCTTCCATAGCGCCATATATTTCTGCATCTTGAATTACCTCACGTAGCCATGTTGGTTTCCTTTTATAGGAATTCTTCTCATGAGGTGGATCTACAGGTTCTTGTGGATCTTCTATCTCACAGTATTCTTCTTCATTCATTGTTGTATCTTGGATCCTGGGTGCTTCTGGTTCTTCAATGTCTTCAACAGGTAACTTTATAGATTTTTTGTATGCCGAGTCTTCGTCGAAATTTACATCCCTGCTAATGCCAATCTTCTTCAATCCTGGGAAATATATTCTATAGGCCTTCGATTTTTCACTATATCCCACAAATATACCCTTCTTTCCTGAAGGATCTAAGTTCATCCTCTTCTCTTTCGTAATGTGTATGTATACTAGACAACCAAATATTCTGAGATGGCTGACTTCTAGTTTCTCACCGAAGAAAGCTTCTTCTGGTGTCTTGGTATCAAGTACTCTATGTGGAGTATGATTTTGTATATACACAGTTATCCTTGCAGCTTATGCCCATAGATGCATAGGAATATCCTGTTCATAAAGCATCGCCCTTGATACTTCCATAATTGTTCTATCTTCCTTTCTTCAACTCCATTCTGTTGTGGATTGTATGGAGTGGTCAACTCCCTCTTAATCCTTGAATCTCTGCATAATTTCTTGAAGTCCTTTGATGTGAAATATCCGCCATTGTCTGATTGAGAAGTCTTGATTCTCTTCTCTGTGTGGTTCTCGATCAAGGCCATGAATTCCTTGAACTTACTAAATACTCCATCTTTTCTCTTCAATAAATATATCCATGTCTTCCTAGAAAAATCATCAATGAAAGAAACATAATATACATACCCACTCAAAGAACTGGATGACACCAGACCGCATATATTGGAGTTGATGATTTTCAAGATTCCTTTTTCCTTGCTCTCACTACTTGGAAATGTCTTCTTTGTGTTCTTTCCTTTCGCACATCCTTTTCAAATTCCTTCATGCTTTTTCTAGATATCTGGAAGACCTTCAATAGCTTTGCTTGCAAGAGATAGTGCCCTATAGTGCACATGTGCAAGCCTTCTATGCCATAGTTCACTTTGTGGGGTGACTCATGTTCAGATAATCTTCCCTCTATTACATCATCTATAGTCTTTCCTTTAGGCCACATCATAACTTGGCCATCTATAAATGCAACCCTCATATATTTTGCATCCAATGCAGATATGGAGAGAAGGTTCTTCTTTAGTCCTAGTACATATAGAACATCTTTCATCTTCATAGACTTTCCAGAGTCTAGCTTATAAGAGGCTTCACCACTTCCTTTTATAGGATACTAGTAGTCATCCCCAAGTTTCACTTTGTGGGGTGACTCATGTTCAGATAGGTTCATAAAGGATTCCTTGAATCCTATCATATGCTTGGAAGCCCCACTATCTATAAGCCAATCATTGATTCCATGTGTAATAGTTCTTGTGAGGGAAGAAATAAAAACATATTCTTCATCGCTTGAAGAATCTTCACTTTCTTCTCTAGACCTCTTCCTGGGAGGTTCATCATCCTTTGCAATGTGAGCATGATGTCTTCTCTTGTTGATCTTCTTCTTGTGGGATTTTCTTTTGTTCCTAGGACAATCCTTGGAAAAGTGTCCCTTCTCATCACAAGTATAACATCGAATGTGAGAAATATCTCTCTTGAGACCTCCAAGGTTCTCCCTCTAATTCTGGTGGTGGTGTTTACCTTTCTTATGACGGTGATGCTCCCTCTTGTTGTTGTACTTCCTAGTGTGTGTTGTGAGAGCCTGGTCTTCATTACCCATATTTTCTTCTCGAGCTACACTTCGAGCTTCTCCCTGTGAGCACTCCTCCCACATCCTACTGAATGTGATGAGCTTCTTCCTAGCACAAATTCCTTGAATGAAGGAATCCCATGACCTAGGGAGACCATTCAAGGTGGTCATCACTATTCCTCCATTCTCTATGTCTTCTCCCATAGCTTCAAGTTGTTCTTTTATCTGAGAGACCCTTGTAAAGTAAGAGCACATGGTCTCTGTATTTTGAATCTTCACATTCTTCAATTGGTTCCGTAATGTCATCTTCTGATTTATGTTCTTCCCTTCAAATAGCTTGGTCAAGGAGTCAAACATCTCCTTGGGTGTCTTTAGAGATGACACATGTGGGATGAGATGATCCTTGATATAATTTGCAATGATTCTCTTGGCCTTGACCAAGTTCTTCTTATGTAAGGCCTTAACCTCATCTCCCTCTGGCACTGGAACCTCTTCACTTATGTAGGTGTCCAATTCATTTTCTTCTAGGATTAACCCAATCCTATACTTCCATGATCGGAAGTTATCAACCCCTTCAAGATTATCCTCAATCTTGGTGTGGTGAGACGTCTTTAATGAGAAACTCAAATGGAAATAAAAGATTTAGGTCTTACTACTTGATTTGCTAAAACTGGATCTGGAGTTGGCTAGGGTTTGACAGAGAAACCTTAAAAATACAAACTTGGAATTTCAAAATTATTTCTTGATAGGAAGATGTAATTGACTGAGGAGAGCAAGCTGGTGTGCTTAGATTTTAAAAACTCCAAAAATTGACCCCTCAAAAGTGACTTGCGAATTTCGGATCTGCAACTTCTGTCAAATTCTAGTTTTTTTGGTCCAAAAGTCAAATTAGGGTTTGACTTTCCCAGAGACTCAACCAACCAAAAAGTTCGATCTTGGTCTCTAAATTTTGATTTTGCTGAGGAGATCGATCCTATGCTGAGAGCACTCCAAAATTCCACTTATGTCAAAAGCCCTAATTTCTTGCAGTAGTGACAGGCGAAAAACAGAAAATGCTCAGAATTCAATTCTGTTTCGACAGAAAGATGCACCTTCCTTAGGAGAGTTATCCTAGCCTCCTTCCATTGATGATATGTGGAAAGAGACCCCAAAATTAAGAATCCCTAGCTTCCGCAGCTACATAGTGTCTTCTTCTTAGGTTAGCTCTAATACCATGTTAGTTTTTCACAATTTAATTCAATATCATCTAGGATCTTATGTGAGAGAACAGCATGCATAGCATATCAAACATAAGAGACAAGAGACACAAATCATTTCACCATCGAAACCATAAAGGAGAAAACCCCAAAACTTTCTCAGAGATAGAATGAGCAATAATACAAAACCCCAAAACAAAGAGATGGTCTCCAACAGCTTCCTCTTCCTCCACTTGTGTGAACTTGTCTCTCTCTCACTTGTACGAATGAGTGAGTGAGTTAATGATCAAATAGAGAGGATGCTTCTCTCTATTTATACTTTACTTTCACTTTCCTTTTACCCTAACTTGGCCGAATTCTCCTAGGAGATTCTAATAACCCATTACAACTTAATTCTGGTCCGACCCCACTAGGGGAGTCTAATAACCCAATCAAATACAATAATAACCTTCCTGATCGGAGGAATGAAACATCTCCATCAGAAGTACAATGATATATGAATACAATATAAAATATACAAGTGAAATACATTATGAAGTTACAAATATATCAATAGGTTCTTGTGGCTAGCTGAACCAACCATGATTTACTATGCTTGGTCCTCTCCACATCCCCAACATTGAAGTGGCTCTCTTGGATCTCTTGGCTTGTCTCCCATCATCTTGGATGGATTTGTCACACCTTGTGGTGGCTTCCTTAACTGATTTATGAAATGAGAAGGCTTGAACCCCTCCTTTCTTTGGTCAAACCTCTCAGTTTTCTTGTCCTTCCATGCCTTATGGAAATATGGCTTTCTTTTGGCTTGATAATAACAATACTTGTCCTTCCTTTTTGTCTCATCTAAAGTTTGAGGCTTATTAAATTCAATTCTATCTTTGTAGGACTGAGGCATTCCACTTAGAAAACGTTGAATTTTCACTTTGTCATCCCTGATATACTTGACATATCTCAACAGTTCCAATAATTTATTTTCATATTCTTCCATTGTCATTTGGCTCAATTTTAGCTCATGGAATTCTTTAATTTTTCCATCGTAGTACCTATTAGAGAGGTATTTTTTCTTGAATTGCTTCCACACTATCTTCCTTTCATTCATTTTCTTCACTTTCCTAAGGTGATTCCACCATATAGATTCTCTTCCATTTAGATTGAATATGGAAACTCTTTATTTCATGTTTCCTGAGTAGTCTTGGATATGGAATTACTTCCTCATCCCAAGAAATCAAGCCTCATCTTCTTGACCAGATTTTATCTCACCATCAAATGTAGGATGTTTGGCCTTCCTAAATTATTCATGTGAATTTTTATTTGAAGACCTCTTCCTCTACTTCCTATGAGATGAAGAACTTGATCCTTAAGTGGAATCCTTAGATTCAGATGACTCACTAGAAGAGATTTCTTGAGTATATGACCTGCCTCTAGAAACTCTTCTTGAACTATGGGACCTCTGGTGAGAATTCCTTCTTGATCTACTCTCACTCTTTTCATGATTTTTAGAATGATGTATCGAGTTAACCTTCCTTTGAATTCATGTCTGACTTTGAAGAATAGTTGCGTTTAGCTGATTTTTATCTTGTTGACCTCTAAGTAGCCTCTCATTGTCTACTCTACAACTCTATAGTTCCACCCTTAGGCTCGTGACATGGTTTCTGTAATTTCTGGGAGAGTCACTTGGTTTCTCCTACCATTGGATTTTGTCTCTTAATTCTATTCATTCTATATTCTCTCCCATTTCATTTGCCTCAACTTCATAAGGATCCTTTCCATCATCCATGATGATGACCTTCTTGGCCCAACCAAGACCAGAGATTTCCCAACTACACTATACTCTTTGTTGACCCTTAACCGGGACTGATATGATTTTGAATATGCAAAAGTGTTCATATAAACAGAGTTATTATATTTATTAAGTTCTTAGAAAATACAAAAAAAACAATTTTCATATATTCTGGAAAATACTTATATTAACGTTTTTTGTCAAATTATGGCTACAAGCACAAGTTTCTTATCAAATTATAGAAACATATGAATCACCAATTCAGAATTTAACTTTGAAAAATTGTTCCCTTTTGGATAATATTTACAATTACTATAAGTATGCTCAATTGTGAATTCTTAGCAAAAGTTACAACCCTTCAAAATTGTCAAATTGGCCCAAATTCTGCACTTTTCCTTTAGGTGCATTAAACCCTAGAGGCCAACTTCAAACACATACAAAATACCACCTATGGAGAACCAAAACAAATTCTCTATTGGATTAGATAATGCATATGATGAGGATTACTCAATAGCCTTTAGTTCTTTGATCTAATGCCCAAGTCATGTGCTATAAAATTATGGAATTGACTACTTGTCCTTTTTTTTCAACTTTCTTTGGACTTAATTTTTTTTCAATTCTATAGAATCCACTTTCATTCCAAAATATAACCAATTTTATGCTATTCCAATGGCCATGGTTAAATTCTAGATCCAACTTTGTTGATTTAAAAAAAAATGGGGGTCAAGGGGGCTTGTCGCCTTGGTTTTTTTTTGTAAATAAATCAATTTTGTGCAATCTGGCGCATAAGAAAAATGTCAATTTTTGTTGACCTGGAAAGGTCTTGATGTGGCCTAGAATTTTCCCATTGATGTGTCTGAAAGGTCTTACATGTCACCTTCCACAACCCCAAGTCAACAAACTACTTTCCTTGGGTGTAAGCATGTTAGCGGTTTTCCCTTTACCAAATTTGTGTTGGAAAATATCCTTAGGAAGGCATTATCAATGAAAAAGTTACACATTCCCCAGAAAGATTTTATCCAATGCCTCGCTCGACCCAAATTAACAAATGTGCACTTACCGATGCACTATGAGTCTGGGTCATTGATCTTCCATACGATCCAATGGTCAGATCTTCACCTTCCTATTGTTAAACATCGCATACATTCCCAAGGCACTGTGAGCCATGATCATTGATCTTCCCATCCATCCAATGGTTAGATCTTCACCTGCCTCCACACTCCATCATGGGAAACCTCTTGCACATGGTTCTGATGTGGCAGGTCCACATCATACCTCCGGCTCACATGGATCCTCCATGTCACCAATCCATGTGGCACATGTGGGGCCTACATAAAATTTCCCCAAAATTTAAAATTTTGGATTTGTATGAAATTTTAATTTGGGAACAAGTGGACTATTCCAAGGTTATGTTTAGCCCTTTATCCTTCTCTCAACATAACTTGTTTTCCATAGAGACGTTTTCTGATTTCTTCCTTTAACTATGCATTTATGGCACATACAACTCTAGTATCGCAACCAAAAGCTCTAATACCACTCTCTAACGTCCCCTTCACCCTCTCCATCTAGCAGAGGGGACATTAAATAAACTAGGTCCTCTATATATTGCCCCTTATCCAAGTTATGAATTCATAATATCTAAAATGCATGTGTAGATGTGAAAATAAAAACAAACATCAGATATAAAATTAATCCACACACACAACATGCAATTATAGGCATAATTATTACAGGCATATAAATAAATTCATTCTACATTGAATACATAAGAATACTTATATTTCAACAAAGACGATCCAAGCAATTGGTTGTGTAAGATCAATTTTCCACCAAGCCATAGGAACTCTATCCAGCATATACTCTTTATGCTGAGAGGCCACCCCCAAGATGGGCTATGATGCCACTAGGGAAAAGGAAACATGTACAAGCTTCTCTCTCTCATCCCACAACCCACTCTTCTCTTTATGCTTAGCCAAAAGATCCACCAAATCTCTAAAGGGGTCTCACTAAGACATCACAACCATGGAACTCCTTCTAATTGCCCCACATAACACAAGGAAGGAATTTCCCTTCACGGATCCATGGTTCCCTTAGGAAATCCAACCCTCACAGTTCTTACCAGTGTGTGTGGTAAGATTCGAACCTACTGTATGGTATTGGAGAACCTCTTGCAACATTAATCCATGGCTTCTCAGGCATTCAAAAGTATCATAACTCAATGGGTAAAGGTACCTATCTTTCCCAACCTCCATTCTCACCTAAATCCATGTAATTTCCCTTCCAAAAATGTACCTATGTCTCCAAATTCAAAATTCTGGGCTAAACATAGTCTCATAATGGACATGAACAACCATAGGAAAACTCTACGTAGTGTAGAAACATGCATGAGATAATGATCAAAAGAGTGTTGACTCCAAGGATATGAAGTAAGGGTGAAAAAACAATTGACATAACTTCCGACCATAGAAGAAATAGGACTGATGACAGTTGACATAACTGTCACAACCCTCATGCTTCAATAACTACATGAAGTGACCTTTCCCACCAACCTCACATGTGCATTCAATGATTGGGTTTGATAGTCAAGAGAAAGTAATTGGCTTATTTAATGCACATGGAATATTTTGGATGAGTTTTAAGGTTGACAGTTGGCAACATAGGATTTAGTCTCCTCATAGGCCCTCCTTTCCTTTTTCCTTTTAGTGGAATCATAACCCCTCTAGTGCTCTTTACACAACCACCTCAGACCATTTTATTATTTTCCAACATAATATTTACATATATTTCGAACTGGCATGATAATCCAAACATATGGCACACATAAAATATATACATCATACATGCCTAGCCATTCACTAGTTGAGCCTTGGCATTGAGCTCCACACTAGAAATCCATACTAGCATATTTAGATCATTTACATATTTTGATTAAATACATTCCAAGTCAAAATTGGGCGGTATTACACTAGTGAACACTGATAGGTCACAAGTTAAGTCCCATGACCAAGTTATTTGTTACTTGTTCTCCATGCTTAGTTTTAATCACCTTATTTAGTTAAATGGGATGTCTGTTAGTACATGTTATCCATGTATGAGATATATGTTATCCATGCATCAATTATAAGTTTTTTTTATATTCTTTTATAATTGTTTATTTCAAATATTGAATGATGCCCATAAAATCAATCCGGAGAGTGCACTTGTCCCATCCTCCCTCAATCTAGGAGAATCATAGATGGTAGTCCATCCCAAATTCTAAGATATAAATGCCTATCGGTGTAATAAATCATTTTGTATAATGTTTTTCACTGTGGGATATATTATATCCCACAACTAAAAAAATTAGTGTACCGATGATCGCCAAAGGAGAGCTCACCAAGTTTGAAATTAAAGTCAACCCATGTCATGTGTTTGAAGCCTTAGAACTAAGTGCAAAAATGTTTCCATCCATTGGATGAATGGACAAATGGATGATCATATTGTTGATTGCATTTTCATGGGCACTAACTCTAATCTCTTTCTATTAGTGAGAAGAAGAAAGTGTATAGCTTCGGTGGCTTAAAGTTTGTAGTTAGCTTTTTGCAAAATGATGGGATCAATCGATTGAACAAACAATTAGTCAAGAAAGATATCTGGTGTGAGTATCAATCTTATTGGAAATATATTCCTCTTCAATGGAAAAAATATCATCTCCATTGATGGGCATTTTTCTTTCGGCTCTCATTACTAGATTATTGATAGCAATGTTCTTTTCCTTCTATTTGAGAAGAAAATGCAATGAGGTGAATACAACAATATCCCAATTTCCTCCAGAGATCACCAAGGTACTACTCAAAATATTCCTATGAATAACTATAGTAGTGAAGATCTTATCATTGATTTTGAGAGTCATATGCTACATCATGCGGTAAAATGGGTAATTTCACACATTAATACGATTCCAGGGTTGTTTTTTCTAGAAAGGACGAACAAATTTTTCCTTGAATGAAGTAGTGAGGCACAAGTCTCATGATCTAGATCGTAGTTGGAATTATTGTCGGATGCTAACTTCGATACATCCTCAACCAGTCATTGTTGTTGATACAACTTCGACAAGTTTTGACATGACATGAATTCGACAACTTCAGCACTTTGACAAGTTCGATTTCGATTTAGATTTTGATAAAACTCTGATGGGTCTCAACTTCGACATACTGTGACATGTTCGTCACTTTTGACATGTTCTAGAATATCACAGTTCACAACATCGACATGCAACCAGCGACAGTCGAACTTCGACATACTGTCTCTATGTCTTCCAGTCGACTGTAATGGTTGAACTGTTGAAACCATTCTAACTTCTTCTTTGTAACTGAACGTAACGGGCAGGAACCTAAGCATCTCAGACTTCTTTATAAGCATGTAAACTATTGTAACATACATCTTATCTCGATCAATCTAGAACAATTCGCATTCCTGCATATTTTCTGTGCGTATTTGTGTATTGCGTAATCCTTCTTTTTCTCATTTTGTTTATTAAGCTTCCACCATAACAAACCCAACTCATTCAGTCGACCTGTTGTACCCCTCAAGCTTCCTGGACATGACCTGGATCATTGGCATTAGAGCACCCACTTTTGTTCGTGCTTAAGTTTTGCATATACACTTCTCTTGAAGTTACCTGACTTATGCCGGTTCAAACTCGCTCACAATTTCAACAATCCAAGAAGACGCTAATTCCAGAAATGATAGAAGAAACATACGATAGACATGCAGATGACGAGATAGCACAGCTTATTGAGCAAGCTCTGGCTCGACAATGGACTGAAATGTTCACCCAGTTCAACGAGATTCTCATGCGATTCGCTTCGACATCTGAAGGATCTTCGACGAGAATTCACTCCGATAAAATCAGCCCCTTCAAAGTGCAAATGAATTTGTACATACCGAATCTTGAAGGTAAGATTGACGCGGAATCCGTCAACAATTGGGTGCAACAATTGGAATCCTATTATGCTATAAATCAACTCTCCAAAGCTTAAAAAGTCACCATTGTGTCCTTAAAGATGTCAACCTCCATACACTACTGGTGGGAGAACCTCTCGACAAAGATGGAGAAAAGCGGAGAACCCATTGACACATGGGATAAATTCGTCGAACACATCCGAAAGGAATTTTACCCACCTAAATACCTTGAGCAACAGTATAAGAAGTGGCAGCAGCTAAGGCAATGGAAAGACCAATTAGTATAGAGTTACATCGACGAGTTCTACCGACTCATGGCTAGACTTGGCATCCAAGAAGAAGAGAAATTTCTTGTTTTGAAGTACGTTAGCATATTGTCCCAGTACATCTAGCAGGAGATGGAATTTCTGACTATCAATACGCTTGCAGATGCTTTCCACTATGCCAGGAAACTGGAAACCAAGCAGAAATGAAAAGCACATTTCGCGACAAAGCTGACATCAGGACGACCAAACAAAAAGAAGGCACCATTCGACTTCGACAAGTCGAAATGTTCTCAGCCGACACTGCCAAAGCCATACCACGGAAAGAATCCTTTTCACAAGAGGGAATGTAGCAAACAACCACCGACTGGAAAATGGTGCAATTACCACAACTCATCTTGGCATGATACGTCTGAAAGCAAAGCTCGGAAGATATTTTTGACAAAAGTGTCGACCTTCGACGCGTTTGACAAGACAGTGGAAGAATTTGATCCAGACACAATGACCCTTTTGACCTCGACCACTCTAGCAGCCTCGACTATCGTCGACAAGGAGGAACGAGAATGCCTATTCCATACACGGGTATGGGTCCATATCAACCCATTACATCTAATTGTGGACAATGGGAGCTAGAAAAACTTTGTTTTTGAAGAACTTGTGAAGAAACTAGACCTTGTTACCACTCCGCATCCTCAGCCTTACAACATCGGTTGGATGAAGGATGGACAAGAACTTCGGATCACTCGACAATGTAAACTCGCCTACTTCATAAAACCTTTTGAATATGAAGTACTCTGTGATGTGGAACCACTTTCTGTAGCCGACACCCTGTTTGGGAAACCTTACCTATGGGATAGACATGGAAGTTATCAGTCATGGCCTCAGAAGGTGATTGTCAGAATCCGAAATCGATGGTTTAGCATACCAGAGCGTCAACCTACACTGACGGTTGCACTGATATCTGCCAAACAGAAAAAGAATCTCATCAATCATGCTCAGAAGTTCGCATTAATCATGATCAAGTTGCAACATTCTCATAAGACTGCAGCAATGAGTCGAGTCCCTGACCAATGTAGTTATCGATAGAAGCAACAAGTCGATCATATTCTAGATGAGTACCAGAAACTCTTTCAAGATCCAGACAGAGTACCTCAACATTGTCAGGTAAAACACTCCATTTAACTTGTTCCTGGTTCTTCTTTTCCTAATGCATCTATTTACAGAAGATCCATTCTCGAAAATGAATAAATTCGCAAACAAATCCAAAGGTCATATCAGACCCAGCTCCTCTCCTTATGGAAGTCCAGTCATCCTGGTTCCGAAGAAAGACGAGACTTGGCGTATGTGCATCGACTACAGAGCTTTCAACAAAATATCGGTGAAGAATCCGTACCCTCTATCGTAGATAGACGAGCTCATCAACTGTCTGAAATGTGCTAAATTCTTTACTAAGCTCGACCTCAAGTCGGGATACCATCAAATTCCAATCGAGCCCTCAGATGTGTGGAAAACTGCTTTCAAAACCAAGGAAGGATTGTTTGAATGGTTAGTCATGCCTTTCGGCTTAACCAACGCACCTGCAACCTTCATGCAACATATGGATAACCTTCTTCGACCTTTCATCGGCAAATGGGTTATTGTCTATCTCGACGATATATTGATTTTCAGCCGATCATGGGAAGAACATGTCGGACATCTCCGACAAGTCCTCGACACTCTCCAACAACATCGGCTCTACCTGAACATGGACAAGTGCTCTTTTGTGATGACCAACATCAAATATCTGGGATATGTAATTGACTCTGCAGGCATTCACGTCAACCCAGAAAAAGTACAGATCCTCAAATATTGGCCCATTCCTAGAAGCATTCAAGAACTAAGAATTTTTCTTGGTTTGGAGAATTTCTATCAACGATTCATACTCGGCTTCAGTCACATAGCCTGGCCCTTGAATCAGTTGATGAAGGGAAACGGGAAAACTGTCTTCCAGTGGACAAGAACACAACAAGCATTTTTTGAATAGCTCAAACATAGGCTCTGCACTGCACCAGTACTTGTGTTACTTGATTTGCGTCAGCCCTTTGAGATTGAGATGGACACATTGGATTTTAAAGGAGGAGTTTAGAAATCAATTCTGCCAATTGGGGCATCAAACTTAGCCAGTGAGGAGGATAAAAGGGCCAATGTCAAATACTATAAGGGGGGATCATATTCCTTTTGGAAGGAAGTAGGGGGTTCAAGAGGAGAGAAAACTATGTAGAATTTGTATGGGATTTGGGAGAAAGACTTCTTGTAGCATGTCATTATCAAAGATCCATGAGAACCTTGTTATTAGTATGTAATCTTGTATGTTTACAATTTATCATTTTCCTCTCATTTGAATGCAATAACATTTTTTGAGCCTCAAGAATTGTATATGATTTATGGAATTTGATGTAGTGAAGCTTGATTATGTTTTCATGTGATTCATATGTTCATTCAAGTGTCATTTATTCGTCTCAGAACGCATTTCTATTTATGGAGTATTCATTATTCTGAATGTATAGGGTTGATCTAGCATAGGCTACCTTGTGATTCATATTTGTTTCCTTTTTCTTATACCATCCATAATTCAATTAAACTTGTCTCATAACATGTATCAATGTCCTTTGATCCATGTAATGTTATAACATGTATAAACCCATCACAATCCTTAAAAATGAGTGAAAGTACCTCTAAGCCACCAGTTCACAAAACCATTATCAATTTCCTTCAAGATGTGCTTGGCATAGGTTCTATTGCATCCTAGAACCATATCAATCACTAATGGGACACACAATGGATCATTGGAAAAAATATCTAAACGAGCTTAAAAAAAACATTTAGGGCCTCAAAATGGTTCTTGAATTTTGGGTCCCAAAAAACTATAGAGAATTCTGAAGAAAATAGAGAACCCTTGTAACTCAGTGGAATAGGTGGGCTGCCACCAATATCCACCTAGATCACAAGCAATTTTTGGAGTTTCAATAATCTGTTGACAATGTTGTACAAAAGAAAAAATCAATTGAATGATGTTGATACAAGATGGATATCATTGAGTATAGTGAAAAAAATATTGAATGGAAAACGTACTGAATGAAAAATATATCGAAGGAAAAATATATTGAATTAAAAATCCTAAACATGGCACTAAAGGGGGAGCCACAAATGGCACTAATGTGGAAGAAAACAAGGATGCCAAATTGGGAATTACAACAGACAAAAACACTATTGCTAAAGAAGATTCAAAACATGGTGCTAATAGGGGATCAAATATTTTGCAGAGTGCATGATAGTACATTGTTCAATAAAATATTTTGTAGAGTGCACGATATTATAGTAGAACCCAAATTCTATTAATGAAAGGAATGGAAAAATATTGTAAACTACAAATATTTGTATAAACACACACAAATATTTTGCGGAGCACACAATAGTATAGTAAAACCCAAAATCTATTAATGAATAGAATGGAAAAACATTTTAAATTGCAAGAAACATAAACTAGATCTAATGGTGGTATCTTGTCTCTAAGAAAGATGTGTTGGCTACCCCCAATCACAAGAGTTGATTACAAAGAGAATGAAAAAATTTCTTTTAATCATAGGCATAGAAGCAAAACCCATAAACATCCAAAAACCTAACCCTAGGATATGATGTGATAAAAGGATTTGCAAGATGCAAGGGGGCTAGCTAACTTCTTGAGGGAACAAGTTTTACATATGAAATTTGTTTAGGAAACACTAAGGCCCGTTGGAAAAACTATCTAAATGGCCAAAATACATCAACGATGGAAATTAGGACCTAGACCATGATTTGGGTCCAAACATAAGAGATTAGGCCTTAATTTTTTCTTTGATTGTGCATGCACCATATGTAAGGCCCCATAACATCACATAGTTTCTATAGGAGAATATATTTCCTATAAAATGTGTACGTGAACCCTTTTAAGGTTTGGTGCATGACATATAGGTTATAACACATAACCATGGTCCATGGCCATAATCTATGTAATTAGGTTATAAATATTGAGTTCAAGACTCATGCACCATTATGACAAATATTACTCAATGTATTTTTCTTGTTTCACAAGTGGGAGACATTCATGCTATTCTAATACTTTAATGGGAAAAAATCCCTTGAGCACCCTAGGAGATGGAAAATTAAATTTGTTAGTGGTCTAACAATGTGGTAGTGCTATCGACATGGACAAATTTTCCGCAATCAGAGTCAAAAGAAAATTCATTCTATAATTAAAGTAGAAGGGCTTGATTTAGTTGTTGGTAGATCCTCTTTGGTTTCTTAGTAAAATTTGTCCAAGTGAAGCATATTATAGTTGAGTTCTACCAAATATTCCGATTAGGATCATAGAACCCATGTTGGGATTTCAATGCAAACTGAGATTCTGTTTTCTCAATTGCGGGTGAGAAAGAAACACTCCTTCTTTTCCTCCATAACATTTCACCATGTTAAAATCCCCACAAATGAGCCATGGTGTGAGATGTTGGTTCAAATATTAAAATGTTGCATGCTATAGACCCAAAACCACCTACATATCTATTGCATCCAACTTTTCAACAATACCTTTCATTCAGGAAGGGTTTCTAAGTTTTATTTTATATTATTCTTGAGTCCCATCTTGAAAATTCCTTGCTATAAATTTATTGTAAAATCCTAGTAGAAGCCCTTATTTTGAGCTACATTTATACCCTTTGTACATTCTAAAATCTCTTGAGACTAGAATTTTTCATCTCTTTATTATCCCTACTATTCTTTCCCAAAGGCTTGTAATGATGAAAATAATGAACCATCATCTGCATTAGTTGTAATCATGGCCAACTACTGGCTTGTAAACCCTTGGATATAAGCAAGGGTCTAGCCCTTAATATTGCCTAATATCCTTAAACTCTTACCTAAAGGATACTTGAAAAACCTTCCAAAGTTCAGTGGAAATGATCCTAAGTATAGTGAACAACACCTCACCTCTTTACAAGATTTCACTGATAGCATCCCTATTTAGTATGAACATGTGTCCATACATCTATTTGTATATTCCTTAGAAAGGGAGGCTTGATATTGGTTTAGGAACTTGGAAACCAACTCCATCTCAACTTGTCAACAATTGCATGATATTTTCTTAAGGTGGGGAAAGACAAAGGATCCTCTTCAAATCTTAATTGTTTTTTATTCTTTGAGAAGAGGCAATGATCACTATTGGAGGAGCCTAGTTGATGAGTCGACTAGGTCCTCTACATACTATGGTCGTCCCTAAGCCGTTGGTCGGTTAGTCGATCGACCGAGTAGTTGTAATTGAATAACTATATGTAATATGTATAAATAGGTTATAGAGTTGACAACATAATATATATCTATGCATTGATATTGTACTCTGTTTTGGTCCCATTAATATAAATCTTGTTGTTGTTGTCCCACTTACTCTCTCTTATGGTTGTATGATGTGTATATGCATGTGAGTCTTTGTCTATATTGGTATAATGTACTATTGGTAACTGATGTAATCCACTAGACTACAACATTGGTTTCGTTGATGATAGTACACATCATTAAGAAATGAGAAAGATGCATAAATTCTAATTGAGAGAGAAATCCAAGAGTGGTGGGATAAGAAAGTATCAAACTATATTCAACATAATATATATCTATAAATAAGAAAGTAGAAAACTATATTCAACTATAAATAGGTTGTAGAGTTGACAACATAATATATATCTATGCATTGATATTGTACTCTGCTTTGGTCCCATTAATATAAATCTTGTTGTTGTTGTCCCACTTACTCTCTCTTATGGTTGTATGATGTGTATATGCATGTGAGTCTTTGTCTATATTGGTATAATGTACTACTGGTAACTGATGTAATCCACTAGACTACAACATTGGTTTCGTTGATGATAGTACACATCATTAAGAAATGAGAAAGATGCATAAATTCTAATTGAGAGAGAAATCCAAGAGTGGTGGGATAAGAAAGTAGAAAACTATATTCAAAATTATGCACGACAAAACAAGCTAACATTATCACAGGAAAGGCATAAATGCTTCACTGAGGCCTATGAGAAATTTATAGAATTTGTTCTTGGCGAAATGAAGAAATTCCCGATAGTTATTCATTACCAATTTGGATGCCCACAATTAAAAGTTCCTAGTTCAAAGGATCCTTAATAGCATAAGATCAAATTTGTACGAATGGTTCGAGCAAATATGTGAAGATTATTATGAAGAACAAGCCATCAAGGACATATTATCCACCGATAAAATATGACATAATTTTTACACTGATCTTCATGAGATTTCTTTTGCTTCATACCTAGCCTTCTATATAAGTTTTTGTTCGAGAACGACACTGCATACATCGTCGAACCCCATCCACCCTTAGAGGATCACATAATGATGAATTGGGAAAACAAGCAAAAATATTGGGAACGGTTCATGAATGAACGATATTGGGGATACTTTTTGAGAAAATGACAACCATTGTTGACCTCATATCCGTTGGTCAATAAGATTCGGATCGGCAATGGGGGTGTAGTTGAAGATTTGTTATGAATAAAGAATCCAGAGGATAGTCGATGAAACAATGAAGGCCTATAAAAATTCAAGTTCGCTACGGCGAAATAAATATCGTGTCATCCATAAGCAAATAACAGATATTCAAAGCCTAGAGGGATAAAAAAAGATACAGACAATGAGAAAAATTGAGGGATATTTCCAACCCGTTACATCATAATTGTGGCTTGAAGAATTCATAGGAGATGGTCGAGTAGCCAAAAGTCCTACCTGATTTGAGGGAAAGTCAACTAGTTGAAGAAGATGATGAGGCACCGACATCGAAAGATCAATCAAATTCAATGGTGTTGACCTCCAAGAAAATGTGCATCACAATTCTAGATGCCACAACTCCCATCAGTTCTGTACCTATGATCATAAAGATGGAACCAACTATTAGATAGATAATCAAGTATGACATGGGATTACAACCAGGTGGCACTAGCATTTGGAACCGACAAGAACAATGTGGCAGAACCGCAGACAGATTGATGATCCAGCGAACGGAGTGAGGTAATTGGATTACCCTCACTCCTGAGTTTGGGAGGCACTCCAATTTATTTTACTGATAACAAATTGAGGTACACCCTTCCAGCAGCATTATTAATAGAACCTACCAACTCATTAGTGTCTTGACCTGATAAATAAGAGTTTGTAGAAGAAATACGTTTGTCTTGGCAGCAATTGCATTCATCAGTAGTCAACAGTAGTTAGTTAATAGTAATTTCGTTCAATAATCATCCGGTCAATCCAAAATATCCTAAAAATAGCAATATGGTTGTATGTCTTCCAGTCAATACTCCTATTTTCAAAGGAGGTGGAGATCCTAAAAGAATTGGTTTGTGTGTGAGGCCTTGTGGCAAGCTAACTGCATTGAAAATATTGATGTGGATCTGGATCTACAAGCCGTGGATGTTGGCGATGTGGAACTTGAGGCTGCCCAATCAATGTTGGTGCTTCGTGACACTGAAAACAATGTGAATGCTCCTGGTTTGCTAAGTTACCTGTTTATTAAATTTATTTCAATAATATGCAATTTACAATATGATTTATGTTGTAATATTTTTCGTACCTCTAAATAATCATGTGTACTTTCTTTTGTTTTTGTAGGATTCTAAAGTTGATAAACTCCAAGAAGGCGACAAAGTGAGAGTGTTGGATCCATACGATAGTGTTGAAGCCATAATTGGATGGATTCATTCACTCTCTATCCTGCATGGAGTTAAATTGGCTCAAGGTATTGCAAACATAAATATTATAAAGGTCACCAGTAACGTAACACTTCCATATTTTTGACAAAGTTGATGAATGTGTCTGTCTGAAATAGAAGGAAGGAAGCTTTACATGGTGGCCTTTAAAATATTTGAAAAAATGACATAGTTGCAGCTAGTTGGCCCACTGCATATTACAATTTCATTGCATGAAACTTAGTGTTGTTTCATTCTTGAATGTTCAATGAGGGATTTGGTATTTGAGTTGAATATTACTCCATGAATCTTTACTATAACAAAGTACTTTGATTTTGATTTGGTATTTGATCAATTGGATGTTACACTATGAAACTTATAGTATCACTGTAATTTGATTTTGATCTGCTATTTGAGTTGGATATTTCTCCATGAAAGATATAGTGGCATCGCAATTTTATTTTCATCTAGTATTTGAGTTGGATATTATTCCATAAGACTTACAGTAGCACTATACCTTGATTTGTGGGATTATATATATATATATATATAGATAGATAGATAGATAGATATAGATATAGATATAGATATAGATATAGATATGATTAATTTGTTCATCTTATATATTGCATTATAATGTTTATGAATTTTGCATATTTATTTTAGTTGATTTCATTAATTATGTATATGTTCATGAATATTAGATATTGTTGATTTCATTTTTTTAATTACATGGTAACTAATAAATTATACATATCGTATAAATGAATGTGAAAACCAATAGCCAATATATCAATATATTATTGGTATTTAATAATTAAATAAATCACCAAATGACTGTAAATTAATAACTAAATGTATAACTATCAATTGTCTGTAAATAAAATAAATGTACTATCAATTGACGGTATATTAATGACTAAATATGCTACCAATTAACAGAAAATTAATGACTAAATATGCTACCAATTAACAGGCAATTAATGACTAAATATGCTATCAACTAATGGAAAATTAATGGCTAAATGTATTACCCATACACAGTAAATAATGACTATGCAAATGACTAAATATATTACCAACTAACAAAAAATATAATACTATTTTACAGCAATGAATGGTTAAAATGACCAAAATAGATTACCAGAATGACTAAATATATTACTAAATAAACAACCAAATATACCACCAATTGATCAATTTAAAGCAAGCAATAAATGACTATAATATTTTAGTCGTTAATTTAGTAGTGAGTTATATGATTTCAAATATAACACCAATGGTCGTTTGACCAAAATTAGTCATTTATATGTTGAATTTAGTAGGTTTTTTAGTCATAAATTTCCCAAATTGTACTAGTGTTGGATCATTTAAAGCACATGGAAGAAAATGGATGAGTTCTAAGGTTGGAATTTGGAAATAGATGATTTAATCTCCCACAGGTCCCCCTTTCCTCTTCCCCTCTATTGGAATCATATCCCCTCTAGTTCTCTTTACACAAACATCTTGGTCCATTTTATTATTTTTCCAACATAATATTGATATAGCTTTTGAATTAGCATGACAAGCCAACCACGAAGTCCATATATCTAAATATTTACATATACATGCCTAGCCATTCCCTAGTTGATCCTTAGACTTGAGCTCAGCCCTAGGAATCCATACTAGCATATTTACATCATTTACATGGCTTGATTTAATATATTCCAAGTCAAAACCGGTGGTATTACATTCAGTAATTTAAAGAATTGGAGACTCAATTTTAGACTTTTGTTGGATAGTTGCAGTAGGAGCTCCCATCTATTCATTAATTTTTATTCAAATGAAGCTCCTTGGCTTGAGGGCGAATCAAACATAGATTTTGGGGACTATTGGTGTTGTAGTTAGTCAACTATTCTGGCACAACAAAAAGACAGACTGTGTGTAGTAGTTTTGTAATAACTTGGCGTAGTAACAATTAGGTAATGAGTGCCCAGAATGTATTGTATTGAAAAGCACAACAATATTTTATTTACGTAAAGTTAAGTATAATTAGTGACTAATAAATGTCATCTAATTTTTATATATGGAAAGAGGTAGTTGGGAAAAAAAGGTTGGTATTGTTGTTGTTGTAATTGTTAATGATATTGTTGTTGTTATTAGGGGTATTGCAATTTTGGTGGAAGTTGTAGGGGTGAGAGAATAGAATAAACTGTATGAACTCCCATAAGAGGTTAATGTATGGTAGTATCTATGGAATAAAGATACCGGGATGATGGCCCATTTTCCAAATTGTGTTTAATATTTCTTATGTTGAATGTAGATTGGTTGTGAGTAATTGATGTTAAACTATTGTGTTAGCCTTAATGAAATTATAAACTATATGTTGTTCCAATAATTCTTATGAGTGTCTCGAGTGAGACCTTATTCATTCCCTGAATATTGAATATGTCAATTGTCATGAGGTTATTGTTGGTCATGTATTTTTAGTGTTGGGACTAAAAATGTGGCAACACACCCAACTGACAAATTCTTTCCAGATCAACAAGTTTGTTGTTGAGGAGTGTATCCTTATTTAGTTCTTTTAGTTATGACTTATGTTTACGTCCATTCATGCATATGCATATTTCTGGTTTTCAGGTTGATTGAATGAGTTTTGAATTATTTTCCTCATTTATTTGGACACTCTTGTAATGCTATATAAGACTAATTTGTCATAAAGCTAAGCCATTTTTCCAAGAAAGCTATTTTTTTGTGTGTGTGTTCTTACTTCTAGAAAATATAGTGGTTGTTATCTTATTTTTCTAGTGAAATTCCCTCTAAATTCTAGGGTTTCTATAGGTTAAGAGGTCTTTAAATACTTCAAGGATGCTGTAACAAATATGCAACGGTGAAGTATATTATGTGTAAGGGATGGAGATCACAATACTAGTTGCATGAATATTATCTGCAATACGAGGTGGTTGAGAGCAAAGGGGATTAAACATATTCCTAAGAAGGGGTGTCCCTATCAATGGGTTATCCATATCCCTTTCTTGATCTTGATTAGAACCATTACCAACCCCCTATAATTTGTACCAATGTCAAAACAATTGGCATGGTGACCCATAATAAACACAAAGCATAATGTGCATAGAGAATAAAATGGAACATACATATTATTGTAGGGAGGTTTATAAAATACCATGAACCACTTTTCAAACAAGTTGTTTATGAATAACTAGAATGTGCACCAATCCATACAAAGACTCGCCTTTCTTAGATCAGGGGGTTAGCCGGTTCTAGTATTAATAAAAGGTTGGACAATCATCACTTTGTTAATATGCAAATATTTCATCTCTTCCTTACTCATGCCAACTGAGTAGTATTATATCATGCCAACCCTATATTTAAATATATCAAATAATTTAAATCATGAGCATGGCCAATGGAAACTAATGGTGTAAAGTGAAGTGGAAAGGACAAGACAAGATGTCTCTCTAGTATTCCTAAGATCACCAATTATGTTTATAATTTCATCTAGACATTGATTAATTTCATATATGGGTCTTCTAGACTAGTTGGAGTTACAATTTGGGTTTGAATTAAGGTTTTACTCCATCTTAGAAGATAAATATTACGGTTAAATAACAAGAAAATAATTTTACAAACAATTTAAACAATATAATTTAACAAATATAAAATTTGGCATTTGAAATCAAAGTTATTGTTGGGCCTAGTATGTTGGAGGTATCATTTTTTAATAAACAATTTAGTGTGGACGAAGACAAAGTGGAACCATCTCAGCACAAGGGTCAACACTGACGAAGTGGCCCGAAAATAAGGGAAATGGTCATGTTGATCGTGTCAAAGGTTGCCATTTGAGTTAGTTAGTTAGGAATTTAGTGGGTTAGTAGGAGCAAGGAAAGCTTACTGCGCCCTATAAATATGTATTAAGAAGGAAATTTGGGGGTTAATGTCCAAAGTATAGTTTTGTGCTATGTAATAGAGATATCCATTGAATATGTTGAAAACATTTTTAATAGAAGTCGATTCACTGATCTGCAGGCTATGTGCGTAGATCCATTGTATGACATGAAGAAATCTATAAGTTCTACCTGAAGTGCTTATTTGGTTGTGAATCTAATAAAATAAAAGCGCTTTTGTGGTTTTTCCCATATAAGTTTCCATGTTAAAACATGGTGTCTTTATCTGTGTTAATGTTCTGTGATATGATATGTGTTCTTCCTTCTGTTGAATAAATCTCAAATACATGATGGGCTTAGTTGTATGAAATATGGATGCGAATGTATTAATCTATATACGTAATGGAACCAGTCAATGTTATGAACTTGTTGAAGCTTTGGTTTTTCGATGCTCTGTAGGTGTAACACAATAATGAATGTATTATTTGGTGAAGATTCAAACTAAGTCATGATATATGTTGATGTGCTAATCTGTCAATTTTCTGTAATGAGATTTAATAAGGATTATGTTGCTCGATGAGTAGTCCCCTTCTATGTTTCATGAAGCCTGCTTCCTACATTCCCCATAGATACTTTGGGTGAGACTTCATTTGCTCTGTAGGTGTTTCTGAAAGGGATTTACTCCCTTTCAGGCCGGTGTCTGTGGATTTTGGAGTTTGTTGGTGGATGTTAAGTGTTGAACCCTAGTCGAAGTAAAAGTGCACCAACAAATGGTTTTGTTGTCGGGAACAAGAATTTGAGGTGAAGGGGAATGTTTTGGCATCCGACTAAGTCGAAGATATAGGATTGGGTAGACTTGTAACTGGAAGAATTTGCAAGGAATAATTACAAACACCCTCAACTGAATAATGAAGATTGGTTAGATAAGTATGTTTTACTGATATTCATGAAGTATTCTTTGGAGATTTCCCGATGATATTGCATGAATGGTTAGCAAGGTTGACTGAACATAAGAAAAATTTCCAAGCAGGTGAACCTAGGTATTGGAAACCTGAGTTGATACAATGACTGAAGGGTGTGAACAATATAATCTCTCGTGTAGTAGATTTTTGGCTAGACAGTGTGTTAGAGAGGTATATTACTGAATTTTTTGTTGACACTATCAAGTCATATAGTGTAGCAGAATGTGAGTTCTTCGAAGGTCCACGCAGTAAGTGCCTCAAGTCATTGAACTTGTCGATCAAAATGCTTCTTTGTGAAAAAGATGTAATGTGAATGGAATCTGACGAGTAGAGAAATTGTGCGTGGTGGGAAATAGTATCAGATGGACAATGGTCCGGATGGAATTAATGGGATGAGAAGAGATGATAAGTGGAGATGAAATAGAATCAGGTGAAGAGTGTATATTTTTGTGGAGTGGAAGACAATTTTGGTCAAACAAAAGGATGAGAACTACGACAAAAAAGAGGGGTTGCAGTGCAACTGAAAGGAGAAACTACGAATCAGTGCCAGAGATCGATGAGGATTCTAGTGATGAAGAGGTTGAATACCATCTCATTCCCAAGGAAGGAGAAGGCTCTGAAGGACCATTCCAGACCCAAGGTTGTGACATACCCACGACCCCTCATACATATCCAGAGACCGAGGGAAGACCTAATATTTATTCACATTTTATTCCATCTAGTTAGAGTAGTGGTATTAATTCAAAGAGTACTTCTCTGAGAGAAGGCTATGAGTAGTGGTCCATTAGTAGTGAATCAATCAAATCCCCAGAGGTCCAGAATGGTCGGGGACGATATGATGTTGCCTATTTTTAATGGGAACGTATCAGAAGATTTAGAATAACACTGGTTTTTATGCAACGTTGTATGGACTGTGAAGCAAGTCCAGGACAACAACGTCAAGTTGACACAGTTGATCACGACTTTTTGAGGTCGTGCCTTAGACCGGTTTATGAAGTTTTATGAAGTTACTGGTAACCATCCTACCAAGACCTTCGTAGAATTCAAGGAAGTACTAAATATTGAATTTAAGAATTTGAAGTCTGAATCTCAATGTATTACAGAATAGAAGGAAATCAAGCAAGCATTGAATCAGTCTGTTTGGGACTTCGACCAACATTTCAAAACATTGGTGTCTCGTACAAGCTTGCCAATGAATTATTTACAACATAAGGAATGGTTTATTGCTGCATTGTTTCCCCACATCAGAATTCCAGTTATGCAACAGAAGATACTGACACAAATGGAGGCCTTGGAACTAGCTATGAAGTTAGAAGCATCACCTCTCAGGGATAATGAAACTAGTATGGATCAAATTAAGTCACAGTTAGAAAACCTTCGTATTAAAATTCAAGATATTAAGAAGGGAAAAGAAAAGCGTGAAGATGTTTGGTGCACTAGATGTAAAGAAGATGGACATTTCAAAGACCAATGTACATCATTTCATGACTATCTTAATGTTGGTAATCCGAGTCTAATAAATCCTTCCATATGGTGTTGAATCTGTCAGGCCATGTGACACCGACTAGAAGAATGATATTTACTGCAAAATATGGTGAATGCCCCTAAAAAATTATGGTGTAAATTTTGTAGCTCTGTTGGACATGATGAAAAACATTGTTGCACATACTAGTTGCTCACTGAATGGACTCCAGACACATTTCTTATGAAAGGAGAAGGTTCAGCTGAAAGACCTGAAGCACAATTTAATAAACCTCAAGGGGGATTCAGAGGTCGTGGATGAGGAGGATTTGGTCGAGATACAGGATAGGTCATATGTTATAATTACAGTACTCCTGGACATTATGCTAGAGATTGTCCCCATCCTACTACATCTTGTACATATTGCAGAGCGATGGATCATACTATTGAAGAATTTCCACAACTTATAGTCAAGTGGCAAGCGAAGCAGAATCAAAATCAAAATCAAAATCAAAATGTGCAAAATATTTTGGCGGAACTACGACTAGGTCAACCTACTATCGATGTTGTAACTAGAGGTAGTGCTACGGTGGCTAGAGATAAGAACAATAACAATAATATAAGAGATCCAAGAGTCAGACCAGTAGCTCAAAAGCCACCACAGTTTGATGTCTAGAAAGAGAAAAATATATTTTTTGAAGCTAGGGATGAAATTTTGAAGGGCACATCAACATCTTCCCCGATGCCTACCCATGAAGAAGGACCTATGTATGACATGCCACCTCGCTCTGAAAAATCCATGCCGAAGAAATGTTTTGGAAAAGTAAGTGTCCTTAATACCTTTCTCAAAATTTGTTTGGCTTTGGTTAAAGATGAGGATGTTTTAAGAGAATTGAAAAAATTACTTGGAGAATATGAGGAAGAACTGTGATTCAAAAGGGTTGTTAATCATGTCCAGAGACGACATAATACTAGTTGAGAACTCCGACTTAATGCCCAAATTGGTGACTACGACATGGACTTTGTTATTCTAGATTTGGGTTCAAATGTAAACATATTGACCAAGAAAACATGGGAGAACATGGGTAAGCAGAAGTTAATATGGTCACCAATCCAGCTACGCTCAGCTAATCATCAGAAATTAATACCATTTGGGTGAATAGTTGGGGTTCCTGTCGAAGTAGAAGGACTGCGAACATATGAAAAATCTGAAGTGATAGAGATTGTTGATGACACCAATATTTATCCTACACTACTGGGGATTGATTGGGATATTTGGAATCAGGATGACATAAACTTCAAAAAGAGAGTTCTGACATTTGAAAATGAGGAGATTAGTTTTTTCGCAACTCTGGATCCATTAGAAGGGAAGAGATATGTAGAACCAATCAAGGATATTATGATGCTCAATATTTAGATAACGTTTATAATGTATATTCCATGCTCAATGATTATATTAATCCTGTAGTAGAAGGTACGTTCAACTAGCGAAGTGTAATTTCTTGTTCATCTGATTCTAGTGAAGCCCTTGATAACTGGAAAAATAGGTTGCATGAATTTTCTATGAGAAGATGTGCTCGTGTGACAAAGTCCCTGTGATGGGTTGGAACCGAGGTATGTATTCTTCCAATGTATGAAGGTCTAACTAATGTGGATTAGTATATTAATGAATTTGAAATTAAAGTTCTTGAGAAACAACGCTTATTATCCCTAGATGTTGCCATTAAAGCAACACCAGTGAGATGGTGGGCTACACATAAGCGCTCTATAACTGGTTGGTCGCAATGCAGAAGATACATAGAAATTTGGTTTGGGGTAGAGATCCCATACATGGGAGAGACCCAAGAAAGAGTGGGTCCATATTTTCATCCATACCCTTGATATTATTCCGATAAATTGGTATACGTAATTGGAGTTGCGCAAGGAAATGTAGATTGAGATTGTTTGGTTGCAAGATTTAAACACACCTTTAACTACGAGGATGAAATTCCTACAATAGATGCAGCATTGCAGATTATTAAAGCTAATATCTTTGAATAAATTCCAGGACCATCATTTAACCTACCAAAGTAGACTGCGACAGTGGAGAAAATGATGGAATGTTACAATATTAGTGGTGGACTAGAATATGACGACCCGAGGGATGTCCATATCCAAGAAAGTGAAGGAAGTCTGATTTGAAGGGACCAGATATATCATCAAATAAGTTTCTGCATCTATTGAAGATCGAAAGGGTAAATATTGGCTCTACTGAAAATCCAAAGTTTGCAAACATAGGTGATTATTGGGATGATGAAACTCTGGGAAAAATTACTAACTTATTGCAAGAGTTCTAAGATCTATTTCCTACTAAATTTCCAGAGATGAAAGGTATAGCTGGTGATCTGGATGAAATGAATATTCCCCTGAAAATTGGTGCTAAACCTGTAATGCAACAGTTGTACAGACTAAATCCGCAGTATAAAGAGAACTTAGGTGAGAGCAGAACTCGATAGAATGCTTGATTTGGGAATTATCGAACTTGTCAAAGAATCATAATACATTAGTCATATGGTCATCCAAGACAAGAAGATTGGAGAGATAAAAATACGTGTCGACTTGCGGAAGCCGAAGGACGCACGTTTACATGATCATTTTCCCACTACTTTTATATATGAAGTGCTTGAGATTGTCGGAGGACAAGAAGCCTACTCTTTTATGGATTGATTCCAGGGATATCATCAGATAAATACTGCTAAGGAGGATCGACACAAAACAACATTTGTGACAGAATGGGGTTGTTTTCAATGCATGGTAACACCTTTTGTCTTAAAAAATGCCCCTACTATTTTTTCATAGATAGTTGTTGCTCCCTTTAAGGAGTTTATTCCTAAGTTTATAGAAGTCTACATTGATGACTGAACAGTTTATGGATTAATTAAGAATCATATAGAAAATTTAATGTTGAAGTTAGAACGTTGTCGACAGTATCAAATTTATTTGAACTTGAAGAAATGTATATTATGTGCTCCATTAATTGGCATATTGTTAGGACATATCGTTTGTAAGCAAGGCATGCTATTAGACCCTGAAAAAATTGCTATCATAGTCTATTTGCCTCCACCTACTACAGTTCAAAAATTCAGAACAACCCTAGTTCATACAGGATATTACAGTAAATTTATTAAAGGATACACTCAGATAACATCGCCGATGGAGAAGCTGCTAAAAAAGGATGCAAAATTTCAGTGGAATGAAGAAGTCCAACAAAGTCTTGATGCACTAAAGGAAAAGACGATTACAACACCTATCTTAGTATTTCCTGACTAGAAGAAAGAATTTCATGTCCATGATGATGCATCATCTATCACTTTAGGGGCGGTCCTTGCCATGTGAGGGGTCCATTGACAACCTTATTGCATTTGCTAGCAGAAAATTATCCACTACGGAAAGAAATTACATGATGACTAAAATAGAGGGGCTTGCTATGGTTTATGCATTACAAAAATTTAGACATTATTTACTAGAAGTACATTTTAAGATGTTTACTGACCACTCTGCATTGAAGTACCTAGTCAATAAGCCAGTGTTGGGGGAGAATATTTTTCGATGGTTGTTGTTGTTTCAAGAATACGATTTTGAAATTATAGTTAAGCCAGGGAGGTTGAATGTAGGCCCCAACCATTTGTAGAGGTTGGAAACTGGAGAAGAACCAACTAGCTTAGAGGACAATCTTCCAGACACACAACTCTTTTCAATAAAAATGATTGATGACTACTTTCAAGATATTGTGACATTTTTTTGCACAAGTATGCCACTAGAAGGATATACGACCGCTTAGAAGAAGAATTCAATAGTCAAGTCTGCGTATTATCAGTTGATCGTTGATTAGTTGTATAAGTTAGGACTAGATGAAGTATTGCATCGTTGTGTTGTGGAGAACGAGTGACCAATCAAATTGGTTGAGGCTCATGATGGGTTTGTAGGAGGCCATTATGCAGGAAGAGCTACAACATAGAAGATCTTCAGAGCAGGATTATGGTTGCCAACCCTCAACAAATATGCTAAAGACTATTGTCAAAACTGCGACGTGTGTCAGAAAATAGTGAAGCCTTTAAGAAGAGATGAAATGCCTTTAGTACCTCAGATTACACTGCAAGCATTCGACAAGTGGGTTGTTGAATTTGTGGGGCCTATTAACCCACCGGGAAGAAGGATGAGAGCAAGATATATTATCACTATGACATATTATCTTACACGATGGGATGAAGCAGCGCTAGTTTGAGATTATACTACTATGACTGCTGGGAATTTTTTATTTGAGAATGTCATTACCAAGTTTGGATGTCCGCATATTTTGATAAGTGACCAAGGTACACGTTTTGTCAATAAGACTATAGAATATCTTACTAAATAATTTCAAGTTTATCATCAGAAAAGTACTCCATATCATCGACAGGAAAATGGAACCATCAAAGCATTCAATAAAATTATGGAACATGCACTCACTAAAGTTTGTAATGTGAACTAGGACAATTGGGATTTAAGAATCACTACAGTATAATGGGCTTATGGAAGAACATGTAAACGATTGATAGGTCAAACACCATTCAATTTGGTGTATGGACAAGAGGCTATGATGCCCATGGAGTATGCTTTCTCCAGTCTAAGGATTGTGACTTTTACAGGTATGTTTGATATTGGGGCCCTTGAAGAAAGACTGTCGCAGTTACTCCAATTGGAGGAAGACCACTTTGTCGCAGTGTTTCATCAGTAGGTGCAGAAAGACCAAGAAAAGGCATGGTATGATCACCAAATCACTAAGAAACATTTCCAACAAGGAGACTTAGTTCTTCTTTATGACAGCAACTTATTCAAACATCCTGGTAAGTTACAAATGCATTGGTTAGGGCCATATGTTATAAATTTTATTACAGCAGGAGGCGCAGTACAATTACAAAAACTAGATGGTCAAATCCTTCAAGGATTGGTGAATGGGATTCAACTGAAGCCCTATAGGGACAGTCGTGGTGTGTCAAAGTGAAAAGAATTGATTGCAAGTTTGTACATAAAAAATATATATATATATATGTTGGAAACCCCATGTTTTCTTTCCGTCATAGTTGTTTATGTCGTAGATTAGTTGTGTCATTGTCCAATTATGTCAGATATTTATGAAAACCCCAAGTTACCATTATGTTGAAGATATCTTATATCGATTACTCTAGTTGAAGACCAAAGCTGTCAGTTGGAAACCTCAACTTCCTGGAATATCGAAGCGGCTCTATTTGTCGAAGTTGGTAATCTGCCGAAGTGAGTATGTCAAAGTGTTTTTCCTGTCACCTGGAAAACCCAACATGCTAATTCTGTCAAATCTATATACTTCCTAAAAATTTGGTCGTGTGTTGAAGTTATGTCTATCGAAGTTCAAAAGTGACTTTACTTGTCAAAGTTACAGTTGGGACGCATTTATTGCTACTTTTATGATGTACTTTGTGGCGACACTAGTGGCATTTTCAAATTAAATGTTGAAATGATTGACGTGTGTGAAAAGATCCACCACTTCTTTTATCATCATTGGAGGATTTAGGAAAATTAATCCATCTTAGGAATGAAAGATGGATCGCACGTGGGGGAAGAATTTAAAAACTCGCTCTCCCCTCACTCATTCTTCATTATGAACTTTGATCCATTTCAGTTGTGATTGAGAAGTTAAAGCTGGATTCTATCAGTGAGATTATGAAGTTGTGCGATATCAAAATGCAGGTCAAGTTTTCCACGGGAAGTGAATATCAGGGCCCTGTCAAAGAAATCCACATGTCAGGCTCTATTTCTACCAGTTAGGAGTATCCTGAGGTGATTTCTTTATTGGTGCATGTGAATGTGCCTCAAAAAATAAGGAAAGGAAATCGACCTAATACTGAACAACAAACGAAGACACGCCATGATGCAGGCACATCTGCGGCGGGATTTGCAACCTTCTTTCCAGAGTATGTCCTGCCCCGTAATTCCAGTGCCAAATCGATGAGGCTGCACAGGAATGCACGGTACTCAATTAATACTATTTCAATGTCGAAGGGATTTATCATGCAGGGAGATATATTGAAGAACATCCAGAAGTTATCATATGTTGATCATGACACCAATAAGTTTGCGGAATTCAACTATACCAATTACATGAGGCATGTTGTTACAACAAAGGGCCATTCGGCTGAGTTAGAGACTCAATAGTGGGTTCTCGGCATCACTTGCGTTGGTCTTCTACCTTTATTACATTTACCACACTTTGGTCACTCTGTGTAGGCCAATGCATGTGTGAATCACCTTCTAGTATGCTTGCATGGAGGGTTTATTTGGTTGGAAACCAAGGTATCCATTGATACAGACCTTATTTATTGGATTACGGATCTACCTAAGGCTAGGGTAGACCCATCACAGTTCTTTGTCGGAAAAGAGCGGGACCGTGCCTTAGCGACAAGGATGAAGGAAAAATACAACTTGACCAAGAGCAATCGAGGCTTCGAGGTAGCCTCTATCAATGACCAAGATGTTTGGTTCACTGCCAAGTTGTTACCCACTAAGTTAGTGAGAAAGAATAGACCGAACTAGGTGATTGCCTCTATTATTGCTGTGGTGGAGCAGTGTGTGGTGGGCGTTCAAATGAATTGGTCGAATTTCTCATTAAATGAGTTCCTTGTAGATGCTGTGAGCGTGCAAGACAATGGCACCCCTTTTACATATTCATGGTTATTATTACTCAACTCTTTCGTAGGTTGGGTGGAGCCAATGAACTATCAAAGAATGCAGACTATCAACCCATGTCAAGGGTCGTGTTACATGAATTTATATTTCTCGTATATAAGGATCCACCAACAGGAGAGTAATGTGTCGCTATATATGCAGCTTGAGGTGCTAAGGTACCATGTGGTTCAGATACCATAGATTGATGAAGCAGTGGTGGAAAAATATTGTGGAGTAGAAAAGTTCAAAGATGGGCCCCACCACATACATGTACATACAAGAAGAGACCCACACCAATAGTGGTTGGTGATGGGTTCAAATTATCCAATGACGAGGTAGAACAGATAATTCAAGAATGATTGCTAGAGTGGCAAGTACCTTTCGAACCTGAAACCATATCGCCAGACCCATCATAGCAGGAGCAACAGAAAGATGGTACATCTAGCTAGCAGCAAAACAACCAAAACACCTAGCAAACTAAAGATGGAGGTGATAATGCAGAAGATCAGGAATCCATCTAGAGCCCCACTGATCCAGAAATAGGAGACAAGCGGAAAGGTGAAACTTCAAGACAGGGCATACGGAAGAAGCAAAAAGAATAGAACCATGATACTACCCAGGCTTTAACAGACGATGATATCAATATCATGTTTGATAAGATGACTAAAGTGGTAGAGGAGAATAGAAGGAAAATGAAAGACAAGACAATCAAACTATTCAATAACGTCACAGATGTTCTAGATACATTGTGTACATAGGTAAAGAAGATTAGAATCTTGGCTCCGTTGCATAGCACATTAGGTGAAGCTTGAGGCTGAGCATGAAGAGAAAACGCAAACCCGGGAAGCACCACTTCCCTCTGTGGAAGGGGTAGTAAATATTTGTCCTCGATCAATTACATTTGATGAATCAGGCAGTAGTGTTGAGATTCCAAAGTCAGGGTATGTAGACCTTAAATTTACTACATTACCCCTTTACATGTTACATCCATTACAAGAAAGTGTTGCACAAGAAATTAAATCAAGGCAAAATTCTCTCTTGGAGTATATGAGAGGATACAAGAATCAGGTGGCTACACTAGAGGATCTTAATGCAAAAATCCAACAGGATAAGGACCTGTTGTGACAGGAGAAAAACAAAGTTCAGCGAGCTGTTGAAGTTGTATTCCAAGCAATGTCGTAGGCAGAGGTTATCGAAGAAATGACAACAGAAGAGGAGGTACAGATTAGAGACGATCATCTCTAGATACCATCTTAAGGTGCAAGAGTTAGAAGCAAAGTTGGTGCCCAGCACCCCTCTTGAAGTTGTTGAGCAATGATGAGCAGAGATTTAGAAGTTTGTTCAAAATATGCAAGCAACATAAGTAGAATTGATGCAGGTGTATGATGTTGTGTCACAGTCCTGGGACACCCTATTTGAGGATGCTGAGCTACAGGAGATCTAGATGCAACTTCGAGCTGCTAAGGGAAAAATAAGTGCTTTATGGGAGCAGTTGAAGACTCTCTCTCTAGTTCAAAGGATGACCAGGGCTAATGAGAGAAAACATTTACAACAGGAACCAACTGAGATTGCAGCAAAGGCAACACACTGAGATATTCCAGACACTTCAGTCTGAGGCGCAACACATACTAGAGGATATTGGAAGTCTCCATACTTCCATCTAGTTGGCAGTCACTCTGTCTGTCTAAGTGGGCCATAACCATATTACAACAGACGTGGTGGAAACTGTTGTCCATAAGAGGGAAGAAGTCCAACAGTTGGTCGAATCTAGCAAAAGTCGTTATGTAGAATTTTTGTCGAAGCTATAGGAACCTAACTCACAACCCTAAAGTGGCTCGGAAAGAGCCACATGTGAGTGTTGGGGCATGTTCGGCCTAGCATTTTGGAGGTATCATGCTTGAAGAAACAAGTTAGTGTGGATGAATGTTAGAAAAACAGGATCATAGAGCAATAACAATAAACAGAAATGTAAATATAATCACACAGACACATTACAAGAGAGACACCAATATATTGTGGTTCACCCAAGATGGGCTACGTCCACACTGAAATTTCCAGTCCTTATTATTATACCGTCCAACAAATGAAGGGATACAACCTGCAGCACATCCACTGCACTTCCTCTTCACTGTCTCACAATATCTCTTCACAATCTCAGAGATCTTTATAATACATAATACCTAATACATCTTCCTTAGCCGTATTACAATGTCTTTCTTATAAAGGGGAAATACAATGTGAAAATACCATGGATTGCCCAAAACCATGGGCCCGTAAACTGTTGGCGAAAACAACCCAAAAAAAACATTTCAGCCCAAGGTTGGGGAACGAGTGTACAGTCCTTTTGCATATCATATAAATCTGGGATACATGGCTGAGACAATATCATCTATGAGACTAGAAGATCTGCCTCCACAACCAACAATGAAGACAAAGTAGAACTAGCTCAGGGCAAGGTTCAACTCCGACGAACTGGCCAAGAAATAAGGGAAATGGTCATGTTGATCGTATCAAAGGTTGCAAGTTGAGTTAGTTAGTTAGAATTGGTCCACATTGTAATCATGAGTTAGTTGGTTAGTAGGAGTGGGGCAAGATTAGTGTGCCCTATAAATATGTATTAAGAAGGAAATTTTTGGGTTAATGTCTGAAGCATAGTTTTGTGCTGTGTAATAGAGATATCCATTGTATATGTTGAAGACATTTTTAGGGGAATCCGAGTCATTGATCTATGGGTTGTGTGCGCAGATCCATTGTATGACATCAAAAAATCTGTAAGTTCTACCTGAAGTGCTTATTTGGCCACGACTCTAATAAAATGCAAGTGCTTCCATGGTTTTTCTCAGATGGGTTTCCACGTTAAAACATGGTGTCTTTATGTGTGTTAATATTCTGTTATATGATATGTGTTCTTCCTTCTGTTGAATAAATCTCAAATACATGATGGGATTAGTTGTATGAAATCTGGATGAGAATGTATTAATTTGGCTAAGTAATGGAACCTGTCAATGTTATGAACTTGTTGAAGTTCTAGTTGTCAATGTTTTGTAGGTGTAACACGATAATGAATATATTGTTTGGTGAATATTTGAACTAAGTCATGATATCTGTTGATGTTATTTAATGGGATTTAATAACAAATATGTTGCTCGATGAGTATTCCCCTTCTATGTTGGATGAATCCTGGCTCCTGCAATCCCCATAGATACTTCGGGTGAGGCTTCATCTGCTGTGCAGGTGTTGCCGAAAGGGATTTACTCTCTTTTGGGCCAGTGTCTGTGGATTGTGGAGTTTGTTGGTGGATGTTAAGTGTTGAACCATGGTCGAAGTAAAGGTGAGCCAACAACTATCTTGAAATGAGAAATCCTATATCATAGAGGCTAAATTTGGGCAATGCCAATCTTCATTGTGCTTCTTATTGTTTAATATGGGCCAAAAAACTAAGATAACATGTGCAAATTGGAGAAAAAATGGGAAGAGCCACTCTCAATAGGAGGAATCAAATAAAAATAATACATGTTTTTGTTAAAATTATAGGTAGGGGAACATGTATGGATTGATATTGCATGCAAAATAAAATAATGCATGTATTTTTTAACATGTGTGCATTTTTTCACATAGATTTAAATCTACATGGAGAGAAACATGATGGCGAGAATCATGAGTGGATGGAGGTTTAACTAGAGCCAAACCAATTCAAATAGGAACATATGAACATATGCATGATTTCAAAGCATATGTTCATTTTTGAAATTCATACGCTATAATTGTATTATGCAAAGTCTGGGAGATAAATGCACTAACTATGGACAATACATTAGATACCAACCATAAGGTCTTGCTCTTAATTATGGATAGGAAATGAAATGTCAATAATCAAATCATACCATTGAGTATCAACATTAACTTGAATTGACATTTTTTTAAATTGAATTGACATTTTTTTTAAAGACATGAATTCAAGTAGAAATTTGGAAAAAGAAGGTGACCAAACATCTCTATGAAGTTTTCACTAAGTGACCCATAAATTAATGGATATGCAATGGTGGTTTCATGCACTATTTGACTTGTCTGATTAATTTAATGTTGGGAAAATCTAGAAACAATATACATTTTGATCTTTTCAGATTTGCCATCTCTCTAACTTAGTTACATAATCTTTTTAACAATATTAACATTACATATTTGCAATTTTATCAATGCAAATTTATTCTATCTATTCCTCTTCTAATTTTTCATTCTTTTGAATAGCCTTATTTTTTAAAGTACAATGATCATAAAAAATCCAAAACTTATATTATGATGAATAATTTTTTGTTTTTGTTTTTTTGTAACTAGGGGAGGTCCACGGATCCAATCTTGCTATCACTATGAAGCAATAAGATATTGTTAAAAATATAAACCTTCTTTTAAAATTTTATAACGTTTATTATCTTTTATAAATGATAAATATTATTGAAATAAATTTTAGAATATTTGTAAACTTCAATTTTAAAAAAAAAGTTAAATATTCACACATTTATTTAGCTTAATAATGGTGAATGACTTCAATTAAAAAAATATTATAATATTGTTCTCATATGAAGGAAATGTTGTAATGGATGGCGTGTCACTGCGTACCAGCCCCTTTCGAGTTGTGGATTCCCCAAGTTAAAAATAATAATAATAATTATTATTCTTTATAAACGATAAATATAATTGAAATAAATTCTAAAATATTTGTAAACTTTAATTTAAAAAAGAAAAATTAAAAATTGATTTTCGAGATAGAATGAAAGGTTGGGATTTTCCATCAGTATGGGAGGTTGACACGTTTCCAATTTTAATCACTGTCTAGAAAGTAAATGCCAAATGACAAGAAAGTAAAATTGCTAGAATTTTGGTTTTGCCTTCTCAGAGAATCTCCGTTGATTAAAATGCAGTCGTACATATCCTAATACAATGAAGGTTGAAGGTAGATATAAAAGATGTTTACCGTCACTCAGTTCTAATTGTGAAAAGAACCAATTTTATTGAGGCCAGCTACCTCAATTAGCTTCTGAGCTCAATCTCTCATCCACTCACAATCTGTCTACCAAACTAACGGTTCGAATCCTCTATAGGAGATCATACCCCAACGCTCCTGGCATCACATCCTCTAATAGTTTTATATAAATGCCCCTGGCGTTACGTGCTGCGTTACTGTATAAGTATGATCGACGTAATGAGGCGCTGTTCCGTAGGAAACCAAAGGATCTGGTGTCGCTTCTACTGGAAATGACTGCTTCAAAACTTCAGCAATTAGGTCTCACTGATAATGCTCTACCTATTTAGTTTAATTAGAAAAATCAATAACAGAAATTACAATAGCGGTCCCAATTAGCATACATCTTTAAACGAGTGGCCAGTTATTTGATGATCGAAAGCACTCAAAGGACTGATACAGGCGAGCTCCATTGAAAGAATCTGCAGAATACAACCTTCAAAATCTGAATATAGCTAAGCAAGTAATTAAATTCCAATAACAAACTTAATTATTGCTTTATTATGACCCATTTTAACTAGTATTTTTTACCTCCACCTGGTTCTGCAGAGACTGCACATACTTGATAATTTCCTCCAACAAAAGTGCCTTATGTGTAATCTGATATCTCACACATACCATCTAGATATCAATTTCAATGGCCCAAACCATATTACTAATTCATTCAACATTAAGATATGAACCATAAAATCAGCCAACAAAAAAGGTAAAAAAAAATAAGATAGAGTTTGTAGGACTATGAAGTAATGTGTTACAAGAATGTTTCTAAAAGAAATTCCACAGGTTAACTGCCATTGATCTTAAGGCTCTTCTGTGCTATCTATGTATACTGCCATTGATCGAAACAAAACCAAGAAAGAAGATTATACCTTGTTGCAGCCTGGAACAAGGCTTTGTAAAACATTCATTCGGTCGCTGATTTTCCGTCTTCTAACCTGCATTTGATGCATATTTATTAGCGATAAACTACTATGTATAATTACCCACCGGAAATGTAAATCATTAGTGTTATATATGTATTTTTACCCTTTCTGCCAAGCTGTGGCGGTCGGTTGCCTGTCCTCTTGCTGCTCTTACGTAGATATAATCCTTTCCAGACTCGGCCTTTGGTTCCTTCATGACAATACTGGGCAGCAATTTCGGAGGGTCCTGCATTATGACATCTAATTCAGGGTTCGATTTCTCTTCCCGATCTTTGGTAGCACATGAACCTGGCCGAGATTTGCATCTATCGCTCTTCAATTTCTGAAACCACAAGTCAAATAAAGCTAGAAATAAGTAATAAAAGGTAAATTGGACGATATTGCCAAGAATCACTAGCTCTAAAAACAGTGTAGGAATTTTTACACGGACATTTTATAAATTTGGGGTGGATTATCATTTATGTTTTTCTTGCATTGAATGAAGATTGATTTTATGGGGTAGTTCAAAATTTAAATAAACAATTATTAAAAAAAAGAAATATAAAAAATAAGTGACTGATCTCTGGATAACTGGTAGTGATCTATGGATAACTGGTAGTTGATGCATGGATAACTGATAATTCATGGGAGAGAAAATCCATTTAACTAAAGAAAGTAACATGCAACTGCCACATAGACAAGCACTTAACTTCTCACGCCTAACAAATCTACTGTGGTAGACTGGTAGTATTTTACCTCAGGTACCAGCACATTTGTCTCGAAAACACTCTCAGCAACATTTGGATCAGTTTTTCTCCTCTTCATCTGCCCACAAGTTGTATTATTTGTTGCAAGGCATACTTCCATACGAGAACCTGGGAGGATTGCCAATTCATAGCATTACAAGATTTATTCATAGACATTCAGTAATTATCAAAACACTACTTTTTATGTCAACCAATACTCACCGTCGGCTGGAGTATGATACAGTTGATAATTAGCATCGCAACCCATTATTTCTTCTCTCGCTGTGCTTTTAAGCCCAGCCGGTTCACCATGATCGACGCCAAGAGATGGGCCATAGAATGTTGGGGATGCTTCCTGCTCGTCGCTGATCATACTGGGATTAATGTTCTCCTGCAATCCCGAAGATTCCATGGTTGACTCATACAAGTACAGTGTTGCATCGTCACCAAGCTTCGACAGGTTAATACCCTGCGCTGCGATTGCTTCGCAGGAATCAGAGACCGCCTGTCCATCCCCCGGAGATAACTCCATATATTGGGGATCAGGAAGATGGTTCGTAACATCGCAACCCAATTTTTTATCTTGAAAATCAAATAGCGGCCAGATAATCCCGATGGGGTTCGGAAAAACCGAATCGTAATCAGAAAAGGCTGCCATTGATTTAACTCCTATAAGCAAATGACAAAACGACTATAATTACGTCAATTGCTGATTGAATCCGCGGAAGAACTCTGTCAGAATACAGAGGTCCAAGGCACTGAAAAGGCCGAGATATAGAAGGTTGCTCTTTCGGGCACGTGCTATATTAAAGCAGGGCCCGCTTGACTGCAAGGCTGGCAAATACTACAGTGTTGTACAAGGACTTGTTTATATCACTCATCAGTTTACCTGTATACATTAGTAGTTTACCTGCAAGAATGGGTTCACTGTATAAGTACTTTGTTAGAGTTTCATCTATAGTTTTGATATCTTCAGGATTCATTTAGGTTTAGAGTAAGCTATTTTAAGATGATTGGTACTATTTTGTTTATTTTGTTTTATAAAATTGGATAGAAATTGTTGAAATGGTAGTTTTAAGTTATTGAAATTGTATAAATTAAATGTTTAAAGTAATGAAGGGAATTTAATCTATTTTTACAGTCAAAATTATAATTTAAATATTAAAAATCACAATTTCAACAACAAATCGAATTCAAATTTAAACAAAAATCTAAAAA
This sequence comes from Larix kaempferi, assembly GCA_027924585.1. Lineage (NCBI taxonomy): Eukaryota > Viridiplantae > Streptophyta > Pinopsida > Pinales > Pinaceae > Larix > Larix kaempferi. The sequence goes on from BSBM01000417.1 coordinate 3,477,262, forward strand.
AAAAAGAAGTATGGCGTATTCAGCTTTAAATTGCGGTACGGGTAGGTATTTGGCACATTGTTTTGGACAATTGATAAACACTTAATAAATAGCGGTATTTTTTATTTATTTTTAACCCACACTGGGTACCTACCTCATATTTCCCCCAAATTTTATGCAATAAAGTTGAATGAGAAGTACAAGTAAACATGCAAATGTAATTGCCGACTGACATCTGGCATGTACTATTGTTAAAAAATATCCTCTGGATACTATAATTGCAGGGAGGTTCCTTTGAGTATCTGTGCCTACCTGAGCGCGATCGAAGCGCACTTATCGAGATCTACGAGGAAATTGCAAGTCACAATGATAGTGTAGTATTTATCATGTGGCGTAATGTTTCCAGTCACATGACATCCCTTGGAATGTGCGAAAGCAAAAACGCGAAATTGCTCGGGAGTTGGAACTCGGCAGCACCACTGCCATACCCTGTTCTCATTTTGCTGACATACAAATCAAGCTGAGCTGTTTGACTGTACAGTCTTCTGATTATGCCGACGTACAAATCAAGCAGGGGCTGCTCGACTTTGATATAACGTGATATACGTTGTTTTCATATAAATTTCCGTGATATTCGATTATAGCGTGGTATTCATACTGGGCTAATCCCGTAATTCTGTTTTCCTTCTTTGTCGTTTTATAGCTTTCAATTTTGTGCAACTGGCGTACCCTGACGCTACAGAATAGCCATCGGTACAATCGTTATTCTTTGAGAAAGTTTGAATAGAAAAGTCTACCAGACAACAATTAACTCGCTGGACTGGGCGTTGATCCCGGATTCTCAACCTGGATGCATGCCAAAAGACTTAAACCAATAAAAGATAAGACTACCGACGGAAGTCAAAATTTTCAAAGGTCCCCAATAAGGAGTTTTAATGGACTACGTAGCTCACACCGACCAATCGAATTTGCGACACCGCGTAACTCACACCGACCAACGCAGCTTTTAACGCCTGTTGTCAAGCCCTATATCTCGGCAATCCAAATTCATAATTTCAAATCATCGTGGTTGACAATTAACTTATTATGCTGCTTGGCCAGGTGTGTGTTTTTTCATAAGCCCGATAACATCACCGCGATTATTTTTTGAATCGATGGTATCAAGGGCATAACATTATTGGATTCGGCTTTTTATGATATTATTGGATTTGGTTTTTTCAAAATAATTAGTATATATATATATTTTTAGTGGAAAAATCACTTTTTTTTGTTAAATGAAGGAATCAAGGAAAGTTTGAAATACAATCATTATAATAGGGTTCAACAAGAGTATCATGTCATTTACAAGAGGTTCACCTCGGTGGGAAGAGCAACTTCCTCCCAACCACCCAAGCTACAACCAATGGACACACACACATTATATATATATATATATATATACCGCAAACATTAATTAATTTACAAAGAGATATTATAAGTCATTATCCTCACGGGAAACTATATTGAATTATATGCTTCATTTTTATAGAAATAAAAATTAGTATATTTAATTTATTGTTATTGTCCATTAAAATGTCAAAATTGTTCGAAGGATTGTAAGAGATACCATGTAAAGAAGATAAAAAGTATTTGAAAATAGCCAAATGCCACCTGATAAAGAACAAATGAGGAAGTTTATGAAGATGGAGTATGTTGTATTATAGAGGCATTTTTAACATTTTAAAACTATTTGATGGTCATAGGGTCAAGAGACTCAATGAGCCTTCACCACCTCATAAGTTTATCATGGGAGCTTGGAAGTAGGATATCGAACTTTTTCTTACTAATGAGAGAGCATTGAGAGAAGGAACTCATTAACGTGTTGCTTGCCCACCTAGAGAACTTATGTGACCGAAAGTAGGTGTACTGTTGGGTGGGAATAGAGGGTCGCCAAGGAAGATCACGATGACAAACTTTGCTTGCTAGATAGATTAATGGAGTGGTGAGCCTTTCATGTTTCCTTTATAAGACTTGAGGTTGCCTTTTGTGCATGATTCGGATATGCGGACCCAAGAGAGATGAACGATCTCTTAGTCACTAAGCATTGCTTGTGATGAACTTGATTAGGTGCATTTCAACACAATCACTGGGCACACTTGTAGCAAACACATTTGTCATGGGTAGACTTGTGGACACACATGCAACAGGTGCATATACGATGGGTGCACCTACAACAAATGCACTTTTGATGGGAAAAGTTGTGGGCATACATGTGATGGGAAAATCTGAGATGGGTGCAACTAGGATGAATGCATTTGCAGGCACACAAGCACCATGCATACTTGTGATAGGAAAAATTGTGGACATGGATGACTAACGGATGAAAAACTTCAAAGGAAGAAAAGTTTGATGATTGCACTTGGGTCCACCTTAAAAGAAAATGATTTGCAAGAGCTTGGAAAGACTCATATATATATATATAGGAATATGCATCATTGCGCTAAGACAATTAATTCAAGTAAGCATTCAAGCACAAAGTGTTATGCAGTTATGTTAAGTATGGGGGTTGGGATAGTAGAGAAAATTTTCACTAACTAGGTGAAAAGGATAAGTGAAAAACACTCGTTGGAGGTGGGCATTTGGTTACTTTAAGGGTTGGATTGATAATTCTAGTTCAATCCAAGGGAGGCTCGACCTCGGAATAACAAATGAAGTTATATTCCCACTAGCATTTTAACCACATTGATGGGAACATGGGGAGAAAATGGGAGTACCGAACATATTCCTAGGATCACTAAAGGGTCAGTTGTGCTAGTGAAAGTTGTGATCTGATATGCGATGAGCCTTACTCCATTGATGATTTGAAATGGACCAATATGCAATTTCTCATCTATTTTGGTGCTTTTTGGGTGGAAATATTGGATGAATTGGCTTGCAAACCCATTTTAGGAGCATATCTCACTTTGCATATTTGGGGTCCAAAACCTTTTGGGGCCTATTTGAGGTCTTAAATGATTTTTTTTGGGTTCACAAGTTCATCACTCAACCTAGGTCCCTTGATGTTAACACACCAATACATTTCAAACAATGTTGTTTGAAGACACTTTGTCTATGCAGACAAGGACAAAGCTCTTTAGTCTAAATGATGCAAATCTAGAATAAAACACAACATAACACATAAACTTTCCTAGATTAATCGAATCACAAAGAGTGTGGAGGAATTACTTACCTCACTATTATGGTGATGTCTGCTCGTTTGATGTAGTTCCCGATCTTCAACTACAAAAAAAATACAACAAAAAAGTAGGAGCATGATAATAATAATGAGCAATATTGATTAATTTAAACATGCAGTGAAGAAAGCAAGTTCTAAAGATTCAACATAGATAATCTTTATGGAAATAATATATATTATTGTATCAAAGAAAGTACAAAGAGAGAGATTACAATCGTGCCTTGACGATGCAACTTCTTCCAACAAGTCTTTTGCCCCAAAGATCCAACCTTGTTCCTAATAGAGAAGGGACACTTAGTTCTAAGATGATTTCAACAGCATTTGGATGCTCTCACTTCTCCTCCCATTCCATGAAGGTGAGATTGCATTTATATGCCAAAGAGGATAGATGGAGTTGAGGAATCTATGGAGAAGGTTAGGGGATCATACCAAAGGGATAGGGGTTCGATAGCCACTTGTGTATATTTGTAGGGATAAGCCTCCACAAAAGCTTCATTCTAGAAGACTCTAGAAAATTCTCTTTTTTTCCTTTTAACCAACACTGACACACCCTGTCAACTAGCAACATGCGCTACTGAGGGATGACGCATGTTGCATGAAGGAAACATGAGTCAGTGATGCGATCTGTCAATGTGCAGAGTGCGTCATCATGATTTTGATGCATGTTGTAAACACGCAAGGTGCATCAGTGCTCCAAAATTAGCTTACTCTAAACCTAAATGAATCCCGAAGATATCAAAACCTAAACAATTTAAACAATATAATTTAACAAATATAAAATTTGGCATTTGCAATAAAATCTATCTTGAAATGAGAACTCCTATATCATAAAGTCCAAATTTGGGCCAAATTAGTAAGATAACAGATGCAAATTGGAGAAAAAATTAGGAGGAAACAAATAAAAAGGATACATGTTTTCTTTAATTATAGATAGGGTAACATGTATGGATTGATATTGCATGCAAACTAAAATAATGCATGTATTTTTTGACATGTGTGCACTTTTTCACATAAATCCATAAGATCTTGGACTTAATTATGTTGATATATTGTAACTTCAAAGAATATTATATTTGTACTTTATTATTCCGGAGATGATTCATTCCTCCGTGAAGATCTTATTGTATATATGGAGATGTTTATTCCTCCATCGGAATGTGGTAACTTGGGTTATTAGACTTCCCTAGTGGGGGTCGGCCCTATATGTGTTATATGGGTCAAAGGGTTATTAGACCACTCTAGAGGGGTCAGCCCAGTCATTTGTAGTGGGGTATTTAACCCATTGGTTAAATACAAGCCTACATGATTTGTGTTAAAGACAACTCAAAGTAGTGTATAAATAGAGGAGGTGTATTCCTCATTTTACACACACTCACTCACTTGAGAGTAGCGCACTTGTGGAGGAGAGGTCTGCTATGGTGGAGGAGGAGATCATGTCTTTGGTTTGCATCTTTGTATATTGCTGGTCATCTATATTGAGGAAGCTTTGCTGTGTTTTCTATTCCATGAGGGTTTCCCAGGATAAATCTGTGTCTCTTGTGTTTATGCTGTGCTTGTTGTTTCTTCAGTGATCCTGTATATGCTATTATTGTGAAATGGAATGCAATGCTGCTATTTTCTGTCTTAGCATATTAAATCTTAACATGGTATCAGAGCTAACCTGAAGGAAGGCAATGTATGGCACTTACGACACTTGCTTCACTTGCGACAATTTGAAGGTTTGGGTTTTACATAGCAAAAACTAGTCATCGTGGAAATTTTGCTATAAATCCATTTCTGCGAAGGTTCAGGATCTGAAAAGTTTACAAGTCGTAGATAACATCCCCAGGTACCTTATGTCCAAAGGACACCCTCAGATTCATTGTACTTCGTGAGTTATGATTAGTGCAAGTTAGGGTTTCTGCCTCTTCCAAATCTCAGTCAAAATCAGGTGACCTTGGAAAAAAGGTCATAACTTGGGCTAGGAAGCTCCAAATGAAATTTCGTAAAAAGTGACAGGTAGTAACAGACTGTACTATCTTAGGAAACGTTTTCAGAGGCTGAAGTGGAACCAGTGACACGTGGCACGCCGTACAAGTTCGCTCTCCTGTTTTATCCCATAAACAGGTCATGTTGAGACACTTGGCATAAATCTCTCTCAGAAAATCCAATTGAGGTCAGACCTATTGGGATGGAAAGATGACAGGTCAGGATACCACAGAAAATGTTTTCAGACTCTGTGGAGCGAAAAGTTCGGAGTTACAGCAGAAACAATTAGGTACATATTTCTGTCAAAACATAATTATTTTTGGAGCACCTTCATTCATGGCTTCCAGAATTTAGGGTTTCGGAGAAAGTTAGAATTTTTGGAATTGGAATCCACGGCTGAATGCTACTCAGGAAAATCAAAATTTAGAGACCAAGATCAAATTTTTTGGTTGGGTAGAAGACCGGGCTTGATCAAACCCCAGTTCGGGATTTTGATCGGAAAGATGGAAAATTAAGGCTTCAGCAAAAGTTGGAATTTTTGAAGTCTGTAACCATGGCTGGAAGCTCCTTAGAAAAATAAGAGTTTAGAGCCTTGGATCGAACCTTTTGATTGAGCAGAAGGGTGGGCTTCATCAAACCCTAGTTCGGGATCCTGTCTAGAAGATTCAGAAGTTTCGAAGGCAATTTTGAGGGGTCAAATTTTGGAGATTTCAAAATTGAAGTATGCTAGTTTGATCAGCTCAGCAAGACACATCCTTCCATCCATTCAGAAGTGTGAAAGACAAAGATTGAATTTTTAGGGTTTGTCTAGCAAACCCTAATCAAGCTCCAGATCAAGTTTCAGGGGGAGTTGAGGCTAAGGCCTTACATAAGAAGACTACAAGAAGTCTTGACTGGCATGACTTAAGGAAGTTCAGGTATGTCTTGAAATATGATTCCTGATTAAATTCATAATGTGTTTGTCTTCATATTATTTGTTAGTACAATCTTGATTAATGTTAGAATTGTCTTATCACCCTAGTAACAGTATGAATGCATGTGAATGATCGAAGACATTCATTGATTAGGGCTATATGATTGTACTAATGCATTATGGTGTTGTGTGAGGTTGATGTTGTCTGCTAACAAGATTAAGGTACATCACGAAAGACAAATCAAGTTCCATGACCATGACAACATGAAGACAAAGACTCATCCATAATCTTTGTTCTACTTACGAGGTATGTATGACTTTGATATATTATGCTTAACCTATGAGACATGCAGGTTCTAGCTCAGGATCTCTAAATCATTGAAGAGATTGTTTAGGTATGTTGTACATAACTAAGCAAGTATACTAATCCAGGTATGTTTTCCTATGTCAAGTTAGAATCTTACCTTGTCTTAGGATCCCTTATATAAGCATACTTGGTATGATTGGTTATGCTTATTCATAAAGTTAGTAATCAAGGGTTTATGCATATTATGTCTCTTATGTTGGTTAATGATTTAACTAACAAGAATATGCATGAGTAAAAGAAGACTTCCCTGAAACCTTGAATATTATCTATAATCATGACTATACATTTTCAAGATTATTTAGAACTATAATGTTTTGATAACATTGAGAATATACTAATGAATGTATGTTTGTGTATGAGATCATGAGGATGACACTTGAGCATGCACAGTGGTACAGAATGAATAGAAGTTCAAAAGACATACAGAAGATCAAGCGGGAGGCAGCCACACAAACATAAAAGATAAGTATTTGAGTTGTTATTTGAAATAGTAAATAGATTGTGTGCATATTTGTATTCATGCTGAGTGTAAACATTCATAGAGCATTGAATAGTATACTACTAATATGCATATGATTGGTAAGTTGGACAAAACATTCCACTGTAGCTTTTCTAGAATGAAACCTCTTTGCTGACATGCTGAGAGTTGTGCACACTCTCGATAGTATGTTTTGGTAGAGATGGAAGGCATCTAGATAGCCACTGTATGCATACAGGATATGGAAAAGTGTTGTGCCAAAGTATTGGTCAAGATAGTTGCATAACTATGTAAATGATATCTGTATGCATAATAGGTTATCATGTCAACATGATTTCATGATTATGAAGTATTACTAATCATGTACTTAATTTTGATTTGTAGGAAAGATCATGAAGAATGATGAACACCGCACAAGTGATGGATGTTCAACAAGAATATTTTCAAATCAAACATAATATAGAAGGCTCGTGGCTAAAAGATTCTCTTAGAAAGAGGAAGAGAATCATGACAAGATGCTTGCTCCAAGTGGATAGATAAGACCATTCTCTTAATGGTGTAATTAAAGAAGAAGTGTGAATCAGGTTCTGTATGGGTACCCAGGATCGATAGTAAATTGATGAGCTTAATGATCACCATGGGTGATGTGGATCTCAACCTTTGCTACAAGGTTGAATATGGTTTCTATACACAGATGCAAGAAGGAACTCACCACAGAGTTCGAATGATGTTGAGGCTCATATCAGTAGACCCATCTGACGAGAGATGGCACAGATAGATGGATGCAGAAATGAAAATGAAAGATCTCAGATTGATGCATTACTTTCTAGGTCTACAAGTATGGAAAGGCTCGTAAGGAATCTTTCTCAACCAAGGAAAATAAGCTGAGAAATCTTGAGAAGACTTGATGTGTTGGAATGGCCACTCTCATGGATTCCAACTTGAAGCTATTAGCGGATGACTCATTAGAGTTAGTGGATATAACTCTGTACAGAAAAATTATTGGGTCATTGATGTATCTAACGAATACTAGGTCAGATATATGCTTTGCTGTGAAACACCTTGAGACAGTATCTAGTGGAACCTAGACGAGTTCACTTGATAGCTGCAAAGCATGTGATGAGGTACCTAAAGGATACGATAGACTTTGATCTATGTTATCTTGGAGATCATGACTTCAGATGGCTACACAGATGTTGATTGAGCAGAAAGTGTATCAGACAGGAAGAGCACATCGAGAAGATGTTATTGTCTGGGATCAGCCATGATCTTGTGGTTTAGCAGGAAGCAGTCTAGTGTGGCTCTCAGCACAAGCAGAATATATGGCTGGTTGCTCTACTAGTTGTGAAGCAGGATGGCTTCTGGATTGTTTGACGTAGAGATAGACCCAACTGTGATCCTATGTGACAAACAGAGTTGTATCAAGATGGCAGAGAATCCAGTGTTCCATGATATGGCGCAGAAAGGAACTATAAAGTTTGAATTTGTAACAAATTGCTGATGTACTAACCAAACCTCTACCTCAAGCGAACAAGTTACCGATGTACTAACCAAACCTCTACCTCAAGAAAAGGTTGAGTATTTTTCGAGACAAACTTGGTAGGACCCTCCTTGAGAGGGGGAGTGATGTGGTCACTTATGACGAGATTGCCTGCATCGACAGTGAGGTCGATGATGTGGTTACCTATATTGGTGATGCTGACAGAGAGGTTGGTGGATGGTCCTTAGACAGGGTCTAAGTTGACGAGGGGATTGCATCATCCTTGAACACATGTTCTAAAAGGATCCGTAGACATATGTCTCCGAGAAAGAAGAGGGATTGCATCATCCTTGAACACATGTTCTAAAAGGATCCATAGACATATGTCTCCGAGAAAGAAGAGGAATTGCATCATCCTTGAACTCATGTTCTAAATTGATCTATAGACAGATGTCTCCGTGAATGTGGTCCCTAGTGGACGAGAGGATTGTATCATCCCTGGACTTCAGTTCTAAGGTGATATGTAGACAGATGTCTCCGAGAATGTGGTCCCTAGTAGACGAGAGGATTGTATCATCCTTGGACTTCAGTCCTAAAGTGATCCGTAGACAGATGTCTTCGAGAATGCGGTTCCTAGTGAACGATGGAGGATTGTATCATCCTTGGACTTCAGTCCTAAAGTGATCCGTAGACAGATGTCTTTGAGAATGCGGTTCCTAGTGAATAATGGAGGATTGTATCATCCTTGGACTTCAGTCCTAAAGTGATCCGTAGACAGATGTCTTTGAGAATGCGGTTCCTAGCGAACGATGAGGATTGTATCATCCCTGGACTTCAGTCCTAAAGTGATCCGTAGACAGATGTCTTCGAGAATATGGTCCTTAGTGGACGTATATAGGACTGCATCGTCCCTGAGCATTTGGTTCAAAATGTACATGATAGGATTGCATCGTCCCTAAACATGGTGAGGTGTCTTAAAGTGATAAGGACTAATCATCCTGTTAATCGATTGGGATTGCATCGTCCCTAGACATGGTGAGGTGTCTTAAAGTGATAAGGACTAATCATCCTGTTAATCGATTGGGATTGCATCGTCCCTAGACATGGTGAGGTGTCTTAAAGTGATAAGGACTAATCATCCTATTAATCGATTGGGATTGCATCGTCCCTAGACATGGTGAGGTGTCTTAAAGTGATAAGGACTAATCATCGTGTAAATAGATTGGGATTGCATCGTCCCTAGACATGGTGAGATGTCTTAAACTGAGAGGGACTGATCATCCCGTAAGAGGATCAGGATTGTATCATCCTTGGACCTATGTCCTAAAGTGAGAGGGATTGATCATCCTGTAATTGGATCATGTGTGTTGCAGGGTATGCTGCTATTGTGTATACTTGTATTGATGATATTGTGTATACTTGTATTGATGATATTGTGTATACTTGTATTGATGAGGATAGTTGTATTGATGATGTTTATACTTGTATTGATGAGGATACTTGTATAGATGATGATGTTGCTGATCATGTAGATCAAGATGATGATCCAGATGTTGTAGATTGAGATGATCCAGATGTTGTAGATCATGATGATCCAGATGTTGTAGATCGATATGATCCAGATGCTGTAGATTGAGATGATCTAGATGCTGTAGATCGTGATGATCCAGATGCTCTAGATCGAGATGATCCAGATGCGGTAGATCGAGATGATCCAGATGCTGTAGATCAAGATGATCCAGACGTTGTAGATCGTGATGATCCAGATGCTGTAGATCGAGATGATCCAGATGTTATAGATCGAGATGATCTAGATGTCGTTGATCATGATGGTCTAGATGATGATGCTGATGATCGTGTGATGACGATGCTGCTGATCGTGATGGTATAGATGATGACAATGCTGATGATCGTGTGATGACGATGCTGCTGATCGTGATGATCGTATGATGACGATGCTGATGATCGTGAGGATCCAGATGTTGATGTTGTTGTAGCTGTTCAAGTGCTGCAGAAGATAAAGACTCAGTACTGAAGATGTTGATGTTCCAGTAACTGCTTGAGTTACTTATGATGTTGAGAAAGCTTCCAATGATTTATAGATGTATCATGTATGACGTTGATGACTCCTTGCTCATGCAGATGCTGTTATAATATCCTTCTCGTTAAGGGGGAGTGTTGAGATATTGTAACTTCAAAGAATATTATATTTGTACTTTATTATTCCGGAGATGATTCATTCCTCCGTGAAGATCTTATTGTATATCCGGAGATGTTTATTCCTCTGTCAGAATGTGGTAACTTGGGTTATTAGACTTCCCTAGTGGGGGTCGGCCCTGTATGTGTTATATGGGTCAAAGGGTTATTAGACCACTCTAGAGGGGTCGGCCCAGTCAGTTGTAGTGGGGTATTTAACCCATTGGTTAAATACGAGCCTACATGATTTGTGTAAAAGACAAGTCGAATTAGTGTATAAATAGAGGAGGTGTATTCCTCATTTTACACACACTCACTCACTTGAGAGTAGCGCACTTGTGGAGGAGAGTTTTGCTATGGTGGAGGAGGAGATCATGTCTTTGGTTTACATCTTTTTATATTGTTGGTCATCTATATTGAGGAAGCTTTGCTGGGTTTTCTACCCCATGAGGGTTTCCCAAGATAAATCTGTGTCTCTTGTGTTTATGCTGTGCTTGTTGTTTCTTCAGTGATCCTGTATATGCTATTATTGTGAAATGGAATGCAATGTTGCTATTTTCTGTCTTAGCATATTAAATCTTAACAAATTATGGATAGGAAATGAAATGCCAATAATCACATTGAGTATCGACATTAACTTGGATTGACATTTTTCAAAACACATGAATAAGTACAGATTTGAGAAGAGAAGGTGCCCAAACATGTCTATGAAGTTTTTATTAAAAGTTACCCATAAATTAATGGATATGTAGTATTGGTTTCATCCATTATTGGGTACCCGCACGAAACTGGTACCCAAAAAGGCCGCAACAACAACGCATGAGCAGAAAAAAAAAGTGACGCGCACGCGCATCCAAATGCGTGCACGCGTCGCTGCTTCGACAATGCCAAACATCCATGTGGTTGAGCCTATGTTGACAAAAGGTGCACGCACGCGTTATTGACATGTACGCACAAACTGGCATGCACATGTCAATGACGCGTGTGTGCCCCTATGTTTTCTATAAAAAAACCAGAGCTCATGGGTTTGTCATTTTCAACAAACCCGCGAGCGCATATTGGGAAAACAGTGACCCCACGAATGCGTATCGGAGCACCTGACTTCTCCTCAACACCTCCAAATTGCCCCTACACCACAGCGCCAACCATTTCTCCAGGTAGCTGCTCAACAAAGCATCCATTTGTTGTTATTTTTGGTTTTTTTTTGTTTTGCATTTGAATTTGAATTTAAAAAAAAAAATACAATCCATTTAAAATCCAAAAAAAAATCACAGCAAGCCATCTACACCTAACAAGATGACAAGCACACCTGAACCATCTGATGAAACCAATGAAACCCGACCTTCAAAAGACAACATGGGAACCAACAATGAACTGAATGAAAACCCCGAAGATCAATTACACTAAGATTTAAATCAATTGAGGGCACTAAGTAATGAATTAAACAACACCAAGGAACCCTCTTAGGTTTCCTTGGCTTCACCATTACAAAACATTATTGAATCAATCAATATTTCACACAGTGAGATAAAAAACTTGAGCCAATATAGGGCTCGAATGAGGGAACACTACTCCTCTAGGTTGTCCAAAGAGCAGATAAAAGACCTCAACATCACCAAAGCCTAGTTGTATAGCAAATTCATAGTTCCCTCGACAATACAACCTCCATCCGTGACGAGGAGTCCAGTTTGCATGGACTGGTGTATTTACCAACCATGGAGAGATAACTGGAGAAAGAGGTGGTTCATGGTGTGGACAGGCCCCCGTGCAACAATTTGGAGGTCCCACAGTATTTCCTTCGGAAATTGTGGGCTGAGTTTGAGCTAGGGTACCATGTCAACTATTTTGACATCACTTCATTTCAGGGTGTCGATCTTGGCTCTTCCCAAGATCGACCTCAGGTGCACTGCAGCCCACTTAGAGGACCTCCTGCACCCAAGAGAGAGCCAAACCCCCCTCCTTAGCCACCCGGGTTTGGTAGTGGCCTAGATGAGATTGATGAATCCGTCAAACGTGCCACAAATAACTTGCTTAGACATACCACATTTGTGGCCATGTCTTCATAGAGCCGGGAGGACATCGATGAGACATAGACAACTGCACGGTCTATGGGTGGTGGCCGGGACATGTCGGGTACAGGTGGAACCCAAGCGGGACCTTCTAGTTCTAATGAAACAACGGCACATCATTTTTCTCAGTGTGGTCATTCTTTCCATGGTAATACGCAGCAGCTTGCCACAAGGAGCTTCATGGATCAAGTTTGCTATTGTTTTATTTAATGTTCAAGTATTTGTTGTATTTTATTTGATATCGTATTGTTTAGTATATTTAACTTTGAATTACACATTGTTGATTTTATTTGTTTTAATGTACAGTTATGCGGGGTCGGGTTTCCATCCCCCAGGTGGGAGGACGTCTGTTCCTATGACCTCGATGGAGCCATGGCAGTAGCAGAGGAGATTGCGGCACCATACACACAGGTAACTTCTTTACTTTGAATAATTGGATCCTGTTACCAGTAATTTGTGTTCAATAATTACAAATTAATTAGCACTGAGTAATTACCATATTATCATTGTATTTTATAGTAGTGTTTATCATATTGTCTAAATTATTTGAGAGCTATAAATTCATATAATCCAACCAAACAAAAATGAAACCTTATAAAACATGAAAACCTAAGAAAACTAGAAACATTTGTCCATGTTCACTTTAGGCATCCTAGACCTCTAATGATTATACAAATTGGAGAGAAATTTCCAAAATCTGTCATTCTTACTTGACCAATGATGAGCCCGTAGGTTGGGTTTTGGTGATGCCCGCACTATCCTTCATCCTTAGACTACCATCCAATGCTTGCTTTCTCTTCCTGTGCTTGACCAATTCCATGTGTGTTATTGTTGCTTTGCCATTTTCCACCATGTCATCCAAGTTATCTTTTCCATGTACTCTCCTTGTTCAAATCATCTTCAAATGACCACAATATGGGTCATTTGACTCTTGGCTCAATAGGTGTGCCAATGGCTCCAATGCCCATCACTTTGTCCAGCAAATCAACCTTTGTTGCCATGCCCTTATGCCATGTGTTCTTCAAGCTTAAACTTTGAGAATATATTACCATGGCAATTATCACTTTCCCCCGTATTCTACTAATACGTTCTTTTAATGGTAAAGGTGGTCAAATCACTTCTATGCTTCTGCTAACTTTTTTGCATCAATTGAGTTCACTGAGATGTTGTACTTGTCACTTTTGCATCCATCGAGACCAATAGGAAAACTATTTATTGCTATTAATTTTCACTACATTGTGCAAAACTCTCGGGAAAAAGAGAATCATAGTGGCCAAGCTTCTAGAAATTCAAGAACCTGATGTTTCTCATGTCCATATTACCCTAGTTTATTATCATGGGATTTCCAATTTATTCTAATATTTGAGACTGAAAGTAATCATACTACTACTCCTAGAACATGCTATTAGGAAAGACATATAAACAACGTAAAACAACTTATCACATGTATTGTCACTAAAGTTTTTGAAAATGATTTAAGGCCCATAAGGAAGAGTGATAATCTTACAAATATGGTCTATGGGGCCTTGCTATTATCTTGATTCAAATACAACTTGGTAAAACATTTGGCATCAAGAATACTCATTTAACTCATTTCACTCAAGATTTCTATGATTTCAATCAAGTGATATCATTCTGACAACATAGCTATTCAATCAAGAACGCATAATTACTCATTCAATGCAAAAGAACATGGCACATTCAAGCTTGTAAGTAAGTTAATCATGAAAAAGATTTATCTTTCTTCCTTTTTCTAACGATCAACACTCTAAAGTGTATTAAATAACATGCACACTAACTTAATTGCTATTTAGCACCTCTTTGCAAATTGAAACAATGAGATGCCATTTTGTTTGATGATGTAAATGTTATGGAAATAAAGGGACTCAAGATCCTCACTCTAGGGATGCAAATACTTTTCCACTAGGTGAATCAAGCTTGTAGGAAACTACAAATCTATAAGAAGACAACAAAACCTAAGAACTCTTCATCAAGAACCCAAACACATTACATAGGTTTCCAATTCAAATTTGTAAATGGACATGAATTCCATTCGCTTATGAGGCACTGCACATTTCTCTAGGGCCAAAGAAAAAGCTCACCTACTCATGGGGATGACTCTAGAAAAGGAAAAGCTCACCATGTCACCTTCTATTCCCTATCCCCTTATTTAATTTTAATTTCATGCCATGCCACCTTCTATCCTTTCAGAATATTGAATATCAATGACAACTTTTCCCATCAAACACTTCAAGCATAAATTGTCAACCTTCTTTGCCACATTATCTTCAATGAATGACCACATAATGGGTCATTTGTTGCTATCATGGGCCCAATCCATTGTGGGTCAAAGGACTCTATCCCCACAACCATGTTCTTTACCAATTCTTGAACAAATGGACTACACCAATACAATAAAAATGTTATATAATATCCAAAGCCCATCAAACCACTATCATCTAACTTGAATATAAATTAATTGTAGTCATGTTTTTTAAGTAATATCGTTGTCATTCTCATTGGCATTGTGTTTGATATTGGTAATATTGTTTTTATAAATTCAGTCTAAAAATTGTAGTGTTCGCACAGGTGTCCGCAGGCTCCAGAGACTAGCCATCACCACCAGGGACTAGCAGTTCTCCACGTGCACAGATATCGTGTGTATTAAAGCGTAAATTTAATTTCAAATATGATGACTTGTATGTGTATATTTATATTTTTCTATATTAAACTATGAGGTTATAAATGTGTATGCAGGTGCGAGCACATCGACCTGGCAGTGTCATTATTCCTCCCTCCCCGGCCTTTCGACCACCTTATATGCTATTTTATTTCCCTAGAATACATGCCCCATTCCCCACCCCCTTCCATCCATCCCCCCCCTCCTATATAGCACCACAATTCCATCCAGCTCCCCCTTACGTTTCATATCCAACTCCACCTCCGTATCAGTTTCCCATGTTTCCACCCTCCCCCATCCGACCATGACACACCACCCATCCACAGTCACCAATCCCTCCACCGCAACATAGACCTCGCCCCCCCCCCCCCCCACATTCCCCCACCACATTTGATTCCCCTTCTAGGGTGCCCCGACCCATCATACAACCAGTTGGGGTTTATAGCCCTAGACATGCACGTCCACTTCGCCCACCCCAGTCAATGCCTCCTTCTGCCACCCCCCCTTCTTCCACTATGCCCCCCAGTGGTGTAGCCACCGTCGATGTGGCTACATCCTCCCCTATACCATCCACCCTAGCATCGGAGCAGGTTTTCCAACCAACTGCTCTATCCGCCAGCCCTGAAGACCAGCCGATTGTGTTCAAGACCAGCCGATTGTGTTCACGGTGAGATTGACTAGTTTATGAAAATCTTGTTCTATTTTAAAGAAAATTACTATATGCATCTAATTTTATCATTTATCTGATTGCTCTAATTGTTGCAGGGTGGAATTGCTGAGAGACTAAGAGCACAGAGTAGGGATACCCCCTCACGACTTATAGTCTCACATGAGGTGATTTATCTAAGATTTGAAAACTATTTTTACTTTTAAATTGTGTTTTATACTTGTATAATTACCAGGAAAAGTTGACATATTATTGTTGTTGTTTCAGGGCTGAGGGGGACGTGATCCAAGATGCCCAAAGGACCCAACTTCTTATAGCACGAAGAAGAGGAAGATCGATTTTGGAGATGCACCTGGGAGCTCCGAGGGTGGGCAGGAGGATTGAGAGACCCTCCTATGTACACTAGCCACGATGTGGCATTTTCGGCATGAGTTGCCATATTTTGTGTAGGGCACCATGGGCCATATTTTGTATAGGGAACGAGTTGCCATATTTTGTACAAGGCACGAGTTGCCATTATATAGACGTTGGGAACGATGTTCCATTTTTCCAAAATGTGTACATGATTGGATAATGTTTGCATATTAATAGATGGATCTGCACTTGTCTATATGACTTTGTCTTTGATTACATTTTTACATAAATGATTTTGTCTTCGATAACAATGTTATGGAATAGTTTTCACATACATATAGATGTTATTTCTAGACACCAATTGACCTCAATATGAGTCCCTTCTATTTGAATGGGTCTTGCATCTTTTCCTTTCAACAACAACATACCTAACCAAGCAAACTAAGGAGTGATCTTTACATTACAAAGTGTTGTGACTTTAGGGCTACAAAAAAATAAATAGAAGACGATGACTTCTTCCATACTTAACCTTGTAATGGTTATAATAGTTAATTCTACCAATCATTGCATCACATATTATATCAAATTAACCTAGACATATGAGAAGTTCATATGTGTGCTTGGATGGAAGGGTTAACCATATCACTTGAATTAGTTCAAACATGAGGGGTGTGCATAGGTGCAATTGGATTGAGCAATACAAGAAAATTGTTAATGTAGTTACATATGGATTGTTCTTTGTGTGTTAGTAGGTGCCTTTAATGAAAGCATGGTTAATGTGTTGAACTACTACTTGCAAAAGTTGGCATAGATCCTTAGTGTTGATAATGTCTTCAATGTTTTGGTAATATTGATAATCACTCTTTGTAATTTAAGTATCTTGGATTTTTTGAGGTTAAGACACATATTGAACATAGTCAACTCAATGGTTCAAGACATCATTTTACCCCATGATCCATGAAAGATTCATTGGAGTCATATGAATCTCATTGTCATCACCTCAACCATGGTCAAGACGCCAAGATCCATCCTTAGTAGTCAAAATCTCATGTTGGTACCCATATCACACTCAAAGATAAAAAATTATTTTAACGGGAATGTACAGGGGTTGAGGGAATCTTGATGGATAATATCCTTAAAACATTTATATTCGATTTGAGGCCTCATATGTCCTCACCTTATCATTGTCAGTACCTAAAAACCCATCCCTACTACACAAAACCTCCAAATGGAATCCATATCCAAAACAAAGGCCATGTATCCCATCTAGAGAGCTTGTGTAGTGATTCAAGGACTTGTTCATGGCTCATGAGCATGTAGATATTCATTTAGGTCTTAATAACCATTATATTTTTTAATCACCATGCTTGAGGTCTAGAGACCCATCCCTTGTGTCAACTAGTCAACTAGGATTCAACTAGTCAACTAGGATAAAGAGTTGACTGGAGGTATACATTGTAAAAATAAATATTTGTTAGGGATTAATAAAAGGCTAATTATTGATGGCTCTAAAGTTACATTCTCCCCTTTCTCACTTTCCATTTATATGTATGAATATGTAGATATATCTTGGATAACGACACATAATGACACTTGGATAGATAGATTGGGAAAAGTTTAGATGAATGCCTAGAGCTCTACACACAAGTTAAAGAGAAAAAAAGAAAAACTCCTCTCCTCCGGTCCAATGGCCCAGGTGTCACCTTGCAGGTCCATTTTGGAAACTAGGGTTTTGCTCGGTGAGGGAGTGTGCAATTTTTGCACACGAAGGTCAACTTTGCAAAATCCTCCACCGGGCACTTCTGGCTAGCGTTCCTAGCCGGAACCTTCCTAGAAACATTTGCAGGACTCCCCGAAACTATGTTTTGTTGCACGATTGGACTTCAATGCCCCCGGCAGGTATCCAGCAGGCGTCCCTGAAGGCCTTTTGGGTGTGAGACGGAATGAGCCATAGAATGACGACGATGGCTCCGATCGACGAACCGTCGACGCCGTTGGATTCAGGATGTCGGGGTAGTGCTAAGGGTGCCCCTCTCCTTTGGTCCCATGGCCCGAGTGTCACCTTGTAGGTCCGTCTTGGAAACTAGGAGTTTGCTGAGTGAGGGAGTGTGCAATTTTTGCACAAGTGGGTCAACTTTGCAAAATCCTCCACCGAGAACTTCTGGCTAGCATTCACAACTAGAACCTCCCTGGAAAAACTTGCAGGACTGCCCAAAACAAGGTTTTCCTGCACGGTTGGACTTCTATGCCCCCAACAGGTATTCAGCAAGTGTCCCTGAAGGCCTTTTGGATGAGACACGGAACGAGCCATAGAATCATGATCGTGGATCTGATGGATTCAGGACATCGAGATAGTGCTAGGGGTGCCCCTCTCCTTCGGTCCCGTGGCCCGAGTGTCACCTTGTATGTCCATCTTGGAAACTAGGGTTTTACCGAGTGAGGGAGTGTGCAACTTTTGCACACAGGGGTCAACTTTGCAAAATCCTCCATCGGGCACTTCTGGCTAGCGTTCCCAGCCGGAACCTCCCTAAACACACTTGCAGGACTCCCCGGAACTAGGTTTTCCTGCACGATTGGACTTCTATGCCCCCGGCAGGTATTCAACATGTGTCCTTGAAGGCCTTTTGGATGAGAGACAGAACGAGCCATAGAATGACGATGGTGGCTCCGATTGACGAACCATTGACTCCATTGGATTCAAGACGTCCGGATAGTGCTAGGGATGCCCATCTCCTTTGGTCCAATGGCCCAGGTGTCACCTTGTAGGTCCATTTTGGAAACTAGGGTTTTGCTCAGTGAGGGAGTGTGCAATTTTTGTACACGGGGGTCAACTTTGCAAAAGCCTCCACCGGGCACTTTTGGCTAGCGTTCCTAGTCGGAACCTTCCTCGACACACTTGTAGGACTTCCTAAAACTAGTTTTTGCTGCACGGTTGGACTTCTATGCCCCCGTCAGGTATCCAATAGGTGTTCGTGAAGGCCTTTTGGATGCGAGAAAGAACGAGCCATAGAATGATGACCGTGGCTCCGATTGATGAACCATCGACTTCGTTGGATTCAGGAGGTATGGATAGTGCTAGGGATTCCCCTCTCATCTGGTCCAATGGCCCATGTGTCACCTTGCAGGTCCATTTTGGAAACTAGGGTTTGGCTCAGTGAGGGAGTGTGCAATTTTTGCACACGGGGCTCAACTTTGCAAAATCCTCCACTGGGCACTTCTGGCTAGCATTCCTATCCGGAACCTTCCTATACACACTTGCAGGACTCCTCGGAACCAGTTTTTGCTACATGGCTGGACTTCTATGCCCTCGACAGGTATCCAGTAGGTGTCCCTGAAGGCCTTTTGGATGCGAGATGGAACGAGCCATAAAATGACGATCCTGACTCCGATCGACGAACCGTTGACTCCGTTGGATTTAGGACATTAGGATAGTGCTAGGGGTGCCCCTCTCCTCCGAACCCGTGGCCCGGTTGTCACCTTGTAGGTCCATCTTGGAAACTAGGGTTTTGTTGAGTGAGGGAGTGTGCAATTTTTGCACACCGGGGTCAACTTTGCAAAATCCTTCACCGGGCACTTCTGGATAGCATTCCCAATCGGAACCTCCATAGACACACTTGCAGGGCTCCCTGGAACCAAGTTTTGCTACACGTTTGGACTTCTATGCCCCCGGCAGGTATTTAGTAGGTGTCCTTGAAGGCCTTTTGGATGCGAGACGGAATGAGCCATAGAATGACGATCATGGCTTCGATTGACGAAATGTCGACTCCATTGGATTCAAGACATCAAGAGAGTGCTAGGGGTTCCCCTCTCCTCTAGTCCCATGGCCCGGGTGTCACCTTGTACGTCCATCTTGGAAACTAGGGTTTTTCTTAGTGAGGGAGTGTGCAATTTTTGCACACGGGGGTCAACTTTGCAAAATCCTCCACCGGGCACTTCTGGCTAGCGTTCCCAGCTAGAACCTCCCTAGACACACTTGCATGACTCCCCGGAACTAGGTTTTGCTGCACGGATGGACTTCTATGTCCCCGATAGGAATTCAGCAGGTGTCCCTGAAGGCCTTTTGGATGCGAGATGAAACAAGCCATAGAATGACGACCGTGTCTTAGATCGAAGAATCGTCGACTCCGTTGGATTCAGGACATCGGGATTGTACTAGGGGTGCCCCTCTCCTCCAATCCCGTGGCTTGGGTGTCTCCTTGTACATCCATCTTGGAAACTAGGGTTTTGTTGAGTGAGGGAGTGTGCAATTTTTGCACACGAGGGTCAACTTTGAAATGATGGAGTTGTTGATGAGGAACCTAGAGATTACAATGATGATGAATATGGTGATGATGATGAAGACGTTGATGATGATGGTGATGGTGATGAAGATGATGATGATGATGATGATGATGATGAAGATGATGATGATGGAGATGTTAATGAGGAACCTAGAGATGACAATGATGATGAAGATGGTGATGATGATGAAGACGTTGATGATGATGGTGATGGTGATGAAGATGATGATGATGATGACGAAGAAGATGATGATGATGAATAAGAAGATGATGATGATGATGAAGATGATGTATCTAAGTGGTTATCTATAGGAATAAAACATCAATCTTCAACCAAAGCATGAAAAAAGTTTGGGTGGGCACAAAACCAAGAGAACAATTTTTTTTGAAGAGGACATGTTGGGTGGGAGGTCGACCTCCAAAAACTCAAGCATTGACATGGGTGAGGTAGGTCTAAATTCTCCCTCAGGGACATTTCCAACCATTAGGTGACAATGATGAACATGTTAGTGCTACTCAATTAGTTGACGAATTAGCTCAAGACAATATGGAAGTTGTTGCATCACATGAACCACATACATATTCTCTAGAACAGATTCAAATGACACTATTGAATTGAATATGATTGAAGGTTTTCAAGTGGCAAGAAGCCTCAATGAAAAAATGACATTGCAAAGCCAAAAACCCTAGCATGAATGGTTATCATAAGCCATGATGAATATGAATATGAATATGATAAATGGAGATGTTTATGAGGAACCTAGAGATGACAATGATGATAAAGATGTTGATGATGATGATGATGATGATGATGGTGATGATGATGAAGACGTTGATGATGATGGTGATGGTGGTGGTGATGGTGATGGTGATGATGAAGAAGTTGGTTTAGTGCTAGGGTTTGGGTGAGGATTAGGGTTAGAGTTATAGAAGGAAATTGAATTAGTGTTAGATTTAGAGTTAATGATGATGATGAAGATGGTTATGATGATGAAGATGTTGACGATGATGGTGATGGCGATGAAGATGATGATGATGACGACGAAGAAGATGTGATGATGATGGTGATAAAGATGATGATGGAGATGTTGATGAGGAGCCTAGAGATGCCAATGATGATGAAGATGGTGATGATGATGAAGATGTTGATGATGATGGTGATGGTGATGATGATGGTTTTGATGATGATGAAAAGTCCCTCTAGGTGGTTATCTATAGGAATAAAGCATCAATCTCCAACCATAAATGAGCATGTTTTAAAATAAATTGCTAGGATACATATCTAAGAGTCTAGAATATCTCTATTCATTTTTCCATCAAATTTGGTCAAGGAGATTCTAGTATCTAGTTAAAATATATTAGTTGAAACCCTAGGTTGATGACACGATGCTTGGATAAGGGAAGAAACCCAAAATCGAGCTAGATTTGGGTGAGCATTGAGCATGGGGAACCAAATCTATGAATATGTGTATTGTTAAATATAATTTTGTTGGGTGAAGACAATAACCAACATAATAATCATAATATAAGAGTTTTTTGGGTTGGGGATATACCTCAAGGTACCCAAAGCATGAAAAAGGTTTGGGTGGGCACAAAACTAAAGAGATATTTGATCGATAAGGAATTTCACAGTTCCCCAATGCTTTTCTCAAGTATAGATCTCAAAAATACCACCCTTGAAACTTTATGATAACTCCCTATCCCAAGTGGAAGACCCTTCTATCCATACATGGATTCCTAGAAGGTTTCATCTACCAAGTTAAATTTTCAAGACCATTGTAATAGATTATGTACTTCAAAAAATTTCCTAAAACCTAGGTAATTCTAATCTTGAGAACCTATCAAAACCGCCATCTTCAAATGCTACAAACATAAATACATGTTTAAGAAAATACTAACTCAAATTACTTAAATTTGATCCAAATCACATCACCATTTTATTCAACATAAAAGAGAAGCATGAAACAGTTTAATACATATGGGAAAAACAAAAAACATAGGCAAAGACATGTATGTATGTATGTATCAACAAAAAATGCATGTACCTACGAAATAACATAAAACTACACATACCTCCATGTAGAACACAACATTCTTTGATGCAATTCTTTCTCTTATGTAAAGTTGAATCGTCTCATTCAATAAATCCATCTAGATCCTCTATGTTGCTAATTGTCTCCATCAATATCTTGTGCTCTGAATGAGGAAGGTAGTAGCGTACCTTGGTTGAGCTCTTGCTTGACATTGTCTGTAGATGGATGTTTGTGCCAATGATCAAGTTTGTGAAGTGATACACCACTGAACCTAGTCTGTAATCCATGAATACTTGCCCACTCGTCTTTCTTGACTTCCCATCTAGTGTAAGATATTCCCCCTTAACCACCATCGAGCCAGTAGAAAATTCAGTTCCTTCATCATCGATTAATGATTTGTAGAGGGTTTGCTTACCTTGGATGCACTGTGCGAACCAATAATCCACACCCCATTCATTGTCTTTTGGTGCAACAACTGCGTATATGTGTCCTGGTTGTACAATATCAGAGATATTGTCGTAGTCTGTTGAAATCGTTGACTAACCCTCCTCTAACTGGGTTGTTTCAACAACTACATGTTGGTCTACTGCAAGTGACACACGATCCCATTCATCAACCCAATCCATGCATTCGCATTCATCCCATTCGCCACTGCTGCAAGGGATGCAAAAGCATGCAAGCTTTCGCGTCCATATTTCAAATAAGGGGTTGTTTGAACTTCGAACTGAATGAAATCCACGTGTTCCTTGTATTGTTCCACAACTATAGGAACATAATCGATCTATGTCTACCACTAGCCAAAAATTTCTCACCACACGTCCTGCCACTGATGATGTTTGTTGATCTCTTGCTCGGTCTGACATTGTTGTGGAGCACCATTGAACTGTGGACTGTGCATCTTGGATATGAGGTTCCTTGTCAAACCTCATCTCTTCCCTTCGTAGTGCGGTCTTGATGCATGCACCGGCCCCATCATGCTCGCCTTTGCCATGCTCGATCTCAAAATAGTTCCATATATGCGGAACATTATAAGTCTTATGCAAAATACTCATCCATTGGAATACTCGGGAATTTTTGAACTGGCCCACACAACCATCTGACCATATCCAATCTTGATCCATTTGTATATCTCTCTCCTTCAACTGATCATAGAAAATTAAAAAACAATGTTGCACGTAATGCAGATCATGGGTTCTATCTTCTCTTATGTAAAATTTTATCTCCTTCAGTATTATCCTCTTGTCATTGCTGCTCTCTGGCCCATGCCTATACATAATATGTATAATGATGCTGACTTGGCCTGAATGGTAGTATTGACTCTGGATTTCATTTTGTAGCTGAAGGGTGTAATTTTCTGCAAAATCCACAATTGACACTATGGTTCCAATGGGAAATGTGTCCCTGCATTTTCTGTACTGCTCATCTTGCCATCGCACTACATGCACATGTTGAACATACTGCTCTGTTTTCTCGTAGAAATCTGTCAAGAAGTCACATACTTGTTAGAACAGTAATCCACACTTAGTACCATAATCCATAAATTTTTATTGCCCATGTGCTTAATTAAACCATGTTTTGGATTAAGTGACTATAGTTGGTCAAATACCCACTTTTGAGAGTGTTCACACCCACTTCCAAGCAAACCAGTTCACCCAGCCTCCAGTTTTGTCCACAAGTGCACCCTCATTAATTGCTGGAGTGCCCTCTCTCCTTTTTTTGGGGAATTTTAGTTGACCAAGGGCGCTAGGGTGGATTTTTGCCCATTTTTGGCTAGATTTGGAGCATTTAATGCTCCCTTGGGCCCCCCAACCTCCTCTACTTGCTCACCCACGCCTTCCTTGAGCTCATTATTGATCCAGCATGCTTCAGCCACCTCCACACCAGAATTCGTGGCTGTTTGGGGTGATTGGGATTGAGTTGGACCCACCTAGGGGGGATTGAGGCCAATTTGGCATTGATGACTTGTACACTCAGCTTGAGCCACCTAATGCTCTCGATTTTCTCATGGATGTAATAAAAACCTATTACTAACATTTTCACATGTTATACAGTCAGTTAATCAAAGATTTGAGCATACATTGTGTGTAAAATTATCATCTTTTTCAAGTTTTTCCACTGTTTTTGCAAATTAATTCGATTTTGTGAGGTTCTCCATAGCTCCTATATCTTCTGTGATCAAAATACTCACATGGTATCAGATCCATCATGGATTTAGTGAGTTGTAGGCCAATATTGAGCATTGAACTGCATTCTAGAGAGGATTTCCAGATAAAAATTGAGTGTTTTTTGAAGGTGTTTCAGTAGTTTTCTCATCATGAACGCAGCAGTCATGGAAGCAAACCAAATGTTGCTCACACCCTTCAATTTTTTCGATTGGAAGGCTGAGATGGTCATCAAGCTGAGATCTAAGGGTCTCTGTAGAGTGACCATGGGCACAGAAGTGCAGCCAAATTCTGCTGTGGAGAAAGCAAAGTACTACAATCGACTTGATGAAGCTTATGGATTGCTATGCCTGAGCATTTGAAGGGAACTCTTGTTTCATACAGACAGTTTGACAACTCCCAATGAAGTATGGGTGAAGCTAGAATCACTCTTTGGGAAAACTGATGAACTGAGAGGCCACCAGCTTGAAAACGAGCTCATTAGCTTGAGCCCAGCGCATTTTGAAACCATCCAGGAGTTCTTCACGAAATTCAAGTCACTGGTGCTTCAACTGCAACAATGTGGAATTGTTAAGAAGGAGGAACAACTGATTCTGTCCATCCTTTCGAAGCTAGGCCCAGAGTTTTCAGTATTTGTTAGCACATTTCACTCAGCCAAAATGACCCTTCAAAATTGGCAAATGCCATCACTAGCTACCTTCATGGAGTGTCTCACTCAGGAGCAGGATAAACTAGTTCAGATGGGCACCATAAAATCAAAGGACCAAGCATTGGCAATGGGTGTTTCAAATGCAAGCAAAGGAAAGCAGAAAGCCAAGAATTCGAAGCAGCAAGAGAAGAGGAAGTTTGACAAGACCAAGTTTGCAGATGGGGGTTCGAATCTGTCAAAGGAGAAGGACAAGAAGGGAAAGGAAAAGACCAAATGCACCTATTGTCATAGGGGATGGCATCCAGAGAGCTCATGTATGAATAAAACCATTGACTCAATGGCGCAGCTGTTGGAGAAGAACAACATCCCAGTCCCTGAGGGCGCAAGGAAGAAGGAGAGCACCTCAAACCCTGACAATAAGGAGAAGTGTCATGCTTTGGTAGCAGGTACTTCGAATCCCTCATCCTTTATCATTGATTCAGGAGCTTCCAGACATATGGTTTCATCCAGAGAGCTCTTCTCCTCTATGCATTCGAATGGTGGCCCAACAGTTCGAATGGGAGATGATTCAGAAATCCAGACCAAAGGGATTGGTAGGATTGACATGGAGCATGGCTATTTCAGTGATGTGCTCTATGTACCTTCATTGGCTACAAATTTGCTATCAGTCTATCAAATGACCCATACAGGAGAAGCCAAGAGAGTGACATTTACTCCAGATTTGGTAGAAATCTCAGAAATCTCCTCAAATCAAGTTGTGGCTGTAGGGTATGCAGATCATGATGAGAGAATGTACAAATTCTCAAATTTCATTCCAAATTCTAGTGACCATGCTCTTGTCTCTCATGCCAACGAGACCTCCAATTTGTGGCATGAAAGATTTGGCCACATGAACTACAAATACCTCCAGACACTGCACAAGGACGAGATGGTGGAAGGGCTTCCAGAAATCAAATCATCAAATGGTGCATGCATTGGGTGTGTAGTTGGAAAGCATCCTGAGCGCAGCTATGAGAAGGGAATGGCAAGGAGAGCCACTCAACCACTTGGATTGGTACATTCAGACCTCATTGGTCCTCTTCCCACTCCATCATATGGTGGATCAAGGTATGTACTTACATTCATAGATGACTACTCTCGATTCTGCTGGGTTTACTTCCTTAAATTGAAGTCAAAAGTGTTTGAGAAATTGAAGATTTGGAAAGCCCTAGTGGAGAACCATAGTGGTCATAAGATAAAGATCCTTAGGACTGATAATGGAAAGGAATATGTGAATAATAACATTCAGCACCTTTGTGAGGAATGTGGCATCCAAATGCAACATTCAATCCCCTACACACCTCAGCAAAATGGTGTGGCAGAGAGGAAAAATAGATCTCTCAAGGAGATGGCTACTTGCATGATTGAAGCTAGGGATCTAAGCCCTAAGCTATGGGCTGAAGCCATCAATTGTGCTGCTCATATTCAGAACAGAGCCTTTCACAAATCAGTCAAAGGAAAAACCCCCTATGAGGCATGGTTTGGCCAAAAACCAAATGTGTCAAATTTCAGGATTTTTGGGTCTACAGCATGGGCTCGAATTCCATCAGAAAAAAGGAAGGCTTTGGAGCCACAGAGCAGGGAATGTATCATGGTTGGATATGGTGAGGACACAAAGGGCTACAAGCTCTTTGACACATCCACACTTAAAACTTTCATTGAGAGAAGTGTGCAATTCGAAGAAGAACCAATTCCAGATTTTGAGCTTGCACTGGGGGAAAGCTCCTCTCCTCCACACCTTAATGAGATTAGTGATGATTCCACCTCTGATTTTTCTGATATTGCTGAAGATGACATGGCTGAAGATGACATTGCTGTACATGAGTCACCATCAAGGCCCAAGTGGGCTGAAAAAATCATAGAAGCTGCAGGTGAATTGGCAGGCAATCCCCAAGAGCCTAGGAAGACTAGATCTCAAACAATCAATGCTTCCTTTGCAAATGAAAGTGAACTTGCTGATCACTGTTATATGATGATTGGATCTGATCCAACATCATATCAGGAAGCTCATCATGATCCAAGGTGGAGAGCAGCAATGCAAGAAGAATTCCAGTCTCTCCAAGAGAACAAAACATGGGATTTGGTGCCTCTTCCTCCCAAGAGGAAACTTGTGCAATGTAAGTGGATTTTCCGAACCAAACCTGTTGCTGATGGTTCTGATCTGAAGTATAAGGCTAGGTTAGTGGCTAAGGGCTACTCACAAATCCATGGTGTGGATTATACAGAGACCTTTGCACCGGTTGCAAAGATGGACTCAATTAGACTAGCTCTAGCCATGGCAGCTAGTAAAGGTTGGGAAGTTCACCACATGGATGTCAAAAGTGCATTCTTGCATGGTGAGCTACAGGAAGAGATATATATGCAGAAGCCTGAAGGATTCCAAGAGGATCCCACACTTGTATGTAGGTTGAAGAAGTCACTCTATGGACTCAAGCAAGCCCCCAGGGCTTGGTATGCCAAAATGGATGCTTTTTTGCTCTCAATTGGTTTCTGTTGATGCAAGTCTGATCCAAATGTTTATTTGAAGCATTGTGATGATAATTTGCAGGTCATTGTACTGTATGTTGATGATCTCTTAATTACAGGGAGCTGCACCAAACAAATTGGCTCAATTAAAGCTTCTTTGCATAGTGAATTTGCCATGAGCGACCTAGGATTGCTAAGGCAATTTTTGGGCTTGGAAATTGAGCAATCTGAGAGAGGTATATTGATGAGTCAATCTAAGTATTCTTCAGACCTGTTATTCAAGTTTAAAATGGCTGAATGTAAGGCAGCCAAGTGCCCATTCCTTTCAGGCATAAAACTAGGTGAATTTGAAGACTCTCCATTGGTGGATTGCACACTCTACAGGCAGCTAGTTGGAAGTTTGTTGTACCTTACACATACAAGACCTGATTTGTCTTATGCTGTAAGTGCTGTAGCAAGGTATATGCAGTAGCCACATGAGATCCATTGGAAGTCAGCCAAAAGGATCCTTCATTATGTCCAAGGAACAAAGAGCTTTGGGGTACACTATGCAGCTGGTTCTTCACTTCAACTAGCTGGATTTTCTGATTCCGATTGGGCGGGAGATCCCATCGATAGAAAGTCCACTTCAGGTTTTGTGTTTATGTTTGCTGAAGGTCCCATTTTCTGGTCAAGCAAGAAACAACATACAATTTCTCTTTCATCAGCAGAGGCCGAGTACAGGGCAGCAGTGAATGCAGCCACACAGTGTGTTTGGTTGCAAGGCATTCTTCAGGAGTTTGGTGTTGCTATTGATTCTCCAACCAATATTTGGGTGGATAATCAAAGTGCCATCAAGATATCTACTGATCCAATACAGAGGCAAAGAACAAAGCACATTGAGATCCACATGCATTACATTCGGGGCTTGGTGCATGACAGGGTGATTTCACTGCAGTATTGCCCATCCACCGAGCAAACTGCAGATATTTTCACCAAGTGCTTTACTGAGAAGACCTTCACTCACTTGAGAGCTTTGCTTGGAGTGAGTGATGGATGGTGATTGCTGCAATTTAATTGCAGGTTCAGCCCCATGTCCATTTTTTAGGGAAGTATTTATCCCATGAGGTTTTACTTCTTTTCCTCGGTTCATATGGACAAATAAAATTTCTGTTTGTATTGAGGTGACTTGAGCCTTTGTTGCCAAGGCCTCCCACTTATCTTTCATGAGATGTACTAAGTTATGGTTAAGGGGGAGTGTTAGAACAGTAATCCACACTTAGTACCATAATCCATAAATTTTTATTTCCCATGTGCTTAATTAAACCATGTTTTGGATTAAGTGACTATAGTT
This sequence comes from Larix kaempferi, assembly GCA_027924585.1. Lineage (NCBI taxonomy): Eukaryota > Viridiplantae > Streptophyta > Pinopsida > Pinales > Pinaceae > Larix > Larix kaempferi. The sequence goes on from BSBM01000417.1 coordinate 3,506,589, forward strand.
GGTCAAATACCTACTTTTGAGAGTGTTCACACCCACTTCCAAGCAAACCAGTTCACCCAGCCTCCAGTTTTGTCCACAAGTGCACCCTCATTAATTGCTGGAGCTCCCTATCTCCTTGTTTTGGGGAATTTTAGTTGACCAAGGGCGCTAGGGTGGATTTTTGCCCATTTTTGGCTAGATTTGGAGCATTTAATGCTCCCTTGGGCCCTCCAACCTCCTCTACTTGCTCACCCACGCCTGCCTTGAGCTCATTATTGATCCAGCATGCTTCAGCCACCTCCACACCAGAATTCGTGGCTGTTTGGGGTGATTGGGATTGAGTTGGACCCACCTAGGGGGGATTGAGGCCAATTTGGCATTGATGACTTGTACACTCAGCTTGAGCCACCTAATGCTCTCTATTTTCTCATGGATGTAATAAAAACCTGTTACTAACATTTTCACATGTTAGACAGTCAGTTAATCAAATATTTGAGCATACATTGTGTGTAAAATTATCATCTTTTTCAAGTTTTTCCACTGTTTTTGCAAATTAATTCGATTTTGTGAGGTTCTCCATAGCTCCTAGATATTCTGTGATCAAAATACTCACAATACTGGTACATGTTACCATGGAAATAAGGGAAATATTACAATGTGGCCTTTGGAAAAATGTATATGTCATAAATTGAACGTGTAATATGAAAAATATGCAATATTCATTTGTACTCGTGACTTCACGAATGCAATCTGTTTACTTTCTCTGACATTGTCTAATTGACAGGTCACGTACTTGAAGCTCTACATCTCCATGCCCATCTTGCCAAATTCGTGCTCCTTGCTTTCATGATTGCAACGATTCAAAAGAGAAAACCCACTGCACCTAGAACATGTCCCATATAGACATGATTTTTCATAATAATTTTGTCCTTCGGGCCTTGGACACATGATGTTGTGGATAAAGTCTCTTAATGCATTCAGTGGTAGTATGTATTCATTGTAGCCCTGCACAATGTTAGTATGAAAATCACAAAATATATGTTTATATGTGTCATAATAATATTCATATTCTACGTGGTATCTACAACAACAAGTGTTCCGATCAATGCATATACGAACGTACCATGGTTTGCATTTCTCAAAGGACCTTTGGCCCAGGTTCAATTGTGTGTGCTCATTCTTGAATCTCTCATAGAGTTCAGTCTGTGTGGTGTCAAGGAAGTGTTTAACATGGGGTTCACGTTCAGTAGAACCTTTTCTCAGGTTTAGCACGTCTCTTTGGTTTGATGAAGGTCTAGTATGATCATGCCAAACATTTTGTACTAACTCCTTAACAACATCAATTAGCTTCCTATATGCACAAGGAAACCTACCAACAAAATCCCAACAATCGTTTCCACTCGGAGTGTCAATATTTTCTCTTATAACGGAGTACTTTTTAATAGTTTTTCTATTTAATTTGAGTATGTGAGAAGTGTGTGATAGAAGGTGACGTTGCCTTGTGGACTTGCTTACAACTGATACTGCTAAAAAACGACGAGCCACACAAAGATCTTTTGTATGAGATGTCTTCCCAATCGCATTAAATGCAGATTGGAGATTTCTAACAATATAACTGTTGTCCTCTGAACTTTTAACCATCTTTATGCCCAAATTTCTCCTAACAACAACTAAAGAATGTGACTTTAACAAACATAGAAATAATTGACATTTACTTGCATCACCTTTGGATTCAAAATATTCTTTGACAATTTTGTTGCATTTCCATTCGATAGTGCATTTTGGCACCTTGCCTTCAAGCCCGAACATAGCACTCCCATCCACATGAATACATCTAGGAGTTCTTCTTCTTGCACTAGACAGTCGAGGTAGGGAGGGTGGACATGAGACGTGAATACCGAAGCTTGTTTGTTGTGGTGCTTCGTTCACAGATTGGGCCATAATGGGAGTGTGGTCAACATGGTTGTGGTATTCTTGGGGAGATTACAAATTAAGCAAGGCTTGTATGTCTGTCTCTACACATGCAACATCTCCTAAAATTCTTGTGTCGTGAGAGTTTATCATGACCCGTTGATGGATTGTTGGTTGGAGATTGTGTTGATGTTGGAATTTGAGTTGGGTCCGTTGGACACGACCGCTTTACCTGTGGTTTTGAACAAGAGGTTGTCATGTCAACAACTGTGTTAGGATCAGTGGCAGGATTTGGGGGAATGATAGAACCATGTCTCAATCTTTCCATTCCCAACCTGTCATTTTCTCTTAGGTCATTGACCTTTTCAATGGGAAGATTCCTTCTATATTTTCTTTTTTCGTTTTGTGAGTTTCCCATATCCAAAAGTCTCTTTAACACAACTATCAGGCCTACCCATGCAAAAGAAACAACAAATAAGATTATACAATGAACTTGACACATTCCAACATAACTTACCACTTTACAAATTAACATATACAACTACAGACTATGTTGGTTTATTTGTGTTCGAATAAACATCATTATCCCTTACAATTCCAATCAATATAGATGATGGTCGGTCAAGTGTAGAGTGGAGAAACTAGTGTCTTGCCTAGCCATGAATTCATAAAAATTATGGTAGTAACACCCTACAACAGAGATTACTAGAGATGCCTTAGGAGTAGTTTGATAGTTTTTTTACATCAAATAAGGTAACCTACAAGAATAGTTTGGGAATAGAACGCTGATTTCATTAAATTTGGACAAATTAGGCAAATTTTGGACTAAGAAAGTGTGAATTTAGACTTTGAAAGTGTCAATATCAACCTTTCTAAAGTGCAAAAACAGGTTCTGAAAGTGGCAATATTGGATTTGAAAAGTGTGTTTTTTGACTACTTATAAACCTTAAAATTGCAATTTTTTGTTATAAAATTATGTATTTCAATTCAAAATGTGTGAATTTCAAATAAAAAAATGCAAATTTTTATTTGAAAAGTGTGAATTTCAAATAAAAAAAATGCAAATTTTGATTTGAAAAGTGTGAATTTAAAATAAAAAAATGCAATTTCTGATTTGAAAAGTATGAATTTAAAATAAAAAAACTACAATTTTTTATTTGAAAATTGCAATTTTCATTTGTAAATGTTCAAATTTTAAGGTGAAAAATTCAATGTCTAAAATATTCAGTCATTGTTTGAATAACAAGTCAATCAGCTAAGTTATAACATATAAAAATGGTTAGTCCCAACTTCTATTTTTCAATAAGAAGGATCGTCCACCCCTTATTTTCGTAGTTAATTGTGCAAACATTTATCCAGCAAATCAGCTATATCCATAATGGAGAACACAAGAAGGATCGATCGACCCTTTTTGCAGTGTCGAACTATGATGAAAATAATATTGGGAATAAGAAGGGTCGTTCAACCCTTCAATTTTGAGGGAATTGTTAAAATAGAACACCTTGGAACTTATAACATATAAAAATCGTTTGTCCCGACTTCCGTTTTCCAACAAGAAGGATCGGTTGCCCCTTCTTTTCGTAGTTAATTGTGTAAACCTTTATCCAACAATTCAGCTATATACATAATGGAGAACACAAGAAGGATTGAGCGACCTTTCTTGCATTGTCAAAATATTAATAAAATAATATTGGTAATAAGAAGGGTCGACTGACCTTTCTTACAATGTCAATTACGAGGGAATTGTAAAAATAGAACACCTTGGAAGTTATATCATATAAAAATGGTTTATCCAGACTTCCGTTTTACGACAAGAAGGATCGTATGCCCCTTCTTGTTGTAGTTAATTGTCAAAACCTTTATCGATCAATAAAGCTATAGCTATAATGGATAATACAAGAAGGATTGACCGACCCTTCTTGCAGTGTCAAACTGTTATGAAAAGAATATTAGGATTAAGAAGGGTCGCCCGACCTTTCATCTACGAGGGAATTGTAAAAATAGAACACCTTAGAGAAAGAGCGGCCACTTTTTCTCTGAGAATATTTCTATTTGCCATCAAAGTCTTTGAAGCAAAACTTCTATAAATTTTGCGACACGTGGAATGCTTATATTGTGACATGTGTCATATTTGATTTTTAAAATTAGTTCAAAGATTGTTTAAATGAATATTAAGGATATTAATGTTAGCAGTTAAAGTTTCGGGACTATTTTAAGTTCCTGTGTTTTCTGAACTAGCAACGTGGATATTATATCAGTGGGGGTCCAAATGAGAAGTATAGCTTGCAGTTTGTGGAGAAATGAGAAGTAGTTGGAGATGAAGATGGTGTAAGGAATTTATGGTTGAGTTGCTGAGTAGAATTTCCTTAACGAAGTTTAAAGCTGATACATTACAGATCAGGTAAATAGAAACTTCGTTATGATTTTCTGTAAAAACCATTTTCAGAAATAGCTAAAAGTTTTAACTGAATTAATTCTTTTAAAACATTAAGGATACACAGATCATAAGCAGAGAAAAATTAAAACTATAGATCAATGTAATTATAGATTGCAAAAGACTAAACAATATTGATAAACAACTTGAAAGTGAAAATCAATATTGATCAAAGAAATTTGATTAATAGACAAAAGAGTATGCAAGAGAATAACATAACTGTATTACTGAAAGTTTGCAAGAAATTACAAGCCCTGCATTAACCAGAGTATTCCCAGTCTCTTCTGCTGATTTTCTCCTCCAAATTCTATCATCCCTAGCCTACGAGAGATCTACCCTTTAAATAATAATTACAATTTTGTTACAAAGGATAAATTCCCCCCAAAAATAGGGATTTCAAAAATCGAACTAGGCTAATGGCCAAGAAAATCTTGCCACTTGGCTGCAATTTCTAACAATTCATCTAAATTTGGATAATTGACTGACTCAAGCCCTAGCTGGGCATCACACATAAAAGTTTCCATCTCGTTTTTAGCCAATTTATGCCAAATACAAATAAAAATGTGGATATTTCCCTCCATGGAAACGGGTTGCCTAATTAACTGATCCACATAATCAATCTTGATATGCTCTAGGTGTTGGATCTTCTCTTTAGCTTCCTCGGATCGACGTTCAAACTGTTCTAGCATTAACTTTGGTGGACAAGTGCTTTCAATGAGGTCCATGGTAGGGAACTGCAAATTCTCCATGATGCTATCCACAACGTACCATCTCCTTCGGCAAACAGCTTGTGTTTTCTGGATAGTATCTCCAACCATATCATTTAGATCATGCCAAGAACGCAACACAGTTCTGATTTTCTTCAATTGGAAACTAGTGAGAGTAGGAATATTCTCAGGTCTCTCCTTAATATACCCCTGCCATTGCACAATATCTTCATTGGCCTTAAAGGCATGTTGTCTTTTAGCTACCTGTTGATCAAGAGTAATAGACATGTTCCCAAAAACAATGTGAGTCTCCTGGATATCATTCAAGGTGTGAAACACTTCATCTAGCAGCTTATAGTGTTCATCATTGACCTGAATGGCCAAATACTTAAACTCTAGCTGGGAAAACCCAGAGAATGCAGAGGAGGCTGCAATTGCAGTTGCATCCTCACATTGTTTTTCTAGCACAACTATCCTTTGTGTATTGCAGCATTTACAACTTCTGCATCAAGTAATTTCACCTAGAGAGAGGTATTTTTCAACTGTAGATCTTCAAACATATCTTCAAATACCTTCTTGAGATCAGTAACATAAGATTCATGTTCCTCATTGGTTTTGGCCAATTTCTCTTCAAGCTTATTTAGCTCTTCTTTCTTTAAATTAATCTCCCTATTCAGTGTTGTCACTGAATCATAGTCTGCACCTACAAATGCACCCATGGCTGCAGCAGCATCCAATGCTTCTTGCTGTATGTCATCAGACTGCTTGGTCCAAATTATTTGATTAGGAGTAGGTGCCTCCAATCCACCTTGATTCTTGATTCTCTTCTTACCTTTTCTTACCACTGCCTTGGAAGCTCTACTGTAGAAGTAATCCCCAAGAGGGACTACAATGTCTTCTTCAAACTCAGCTACCATTTCAGTAAATGATGAAGTCACATTTACTGTTGAAACCAATGAAGATGTCTGAGTAGTAGTAGGAGCAGGTATAGACATAGTTATTTGGAAAGTAGTTGTCGTGGAAGGGATATTTTGAATAACTGCCGATACAGAAGTTGGGGAATGAATTGAAGTGATGGCTTCAGAAAGTGGAACTTAGATATCTTCAGCTGGTAATGAAGAAGGAGGAACTGGAGTCTTCTCATTAGTAGCTGGTGGTGATAAAATGAATGGAGATGATTATAGAGGGACAATCAAAGACTGGATCTCTGTAATAGTAGATGGAAAAATAGGAAGTGGAACCGAGCTGGCTGGGAATGGAGCAGTGATGGTAGTTAGAGTATGGAAAAGATGGGATATGGGGAATGGAGGTGTTACCACAGATGACAAAGTTGAAATAATTTGAATAGATGAAAGTAGAAGTGTTGAGGTTGTGGTGTTAGCAACAGGGGTGGTTTCAAGAAACTAATGGTCTGGGACCAAATCATCCACTTCAATAGCATTCAATAAATCTGTAATTGGTTGTGGAGTTTCAGTTACTTCCTCAATCACAGGCATAGAAAAATATACCTCATCTTCAACATCACTATCAATAATATTTAAGATAGGGATTTGAGATGTAGAAGTTTGAGTTGTATGTCTTTTGGCTAGATTGGTAACAACCATCACTTGATCATCACAAGTCTAAGTAACTGCGACAATCACTTGAATATCAGTAGTAAGCTAAGCAGTTGCGACTACTTAAGTGTGTAGCATCGAAGTCATTTGAGCTAACTTTTGCTTTGATCACTGTGATGCTTGCATCAATACCTTCATTTGTTCAACAGTCTTTACCTTTGGAGCATCTTCCATGAGACCTTTTCCTTTATCCCCTTCACTGCAGGTCAGTATTAGTGGAGCAGCTTCTTTATGAGCTTCTTTCTCCTCTCTATCCTTTCTTGCTTTCTCAATGATATTTAGTTCCATTTCTCTGTATCTCAAAAGCTTAGTCTTAAGCTCATGTTGATACTACATGATATGGTTATGTTCATCTTTACTCTTAGCCCTTGTAAAGACTTCATAAAAGGTATTTACTCCCCGATAGATGGAGTCATCAAGAACTTCTTCATAAACATATCCACCCTTCACATGGTTTTGCTTTAAATGGGCATCCAGAAACCCTTTAGGATCATGTCTTCTTTTGGCAACACAACCCAATTTTAAAGCAACAATTTTGTCACCCAACACTATAGCCCAAGTTGAAGTTGGGATGGTCGATGGCCCAAGGTTCAAGGGGAACTTAGGCCACGCCTTCCTATTAGGACCAGATAGCTTTAAATACACACCATCGGTAACAATTTGATAGGAAACCTCTTCAATGACCAATTTGTCAGGAACTATCCTGGGTAGCAGATGTACAATACTGCTTCCCCAAACTCTGACATATGAGAAGGATTCACACACATACCAATCACCAATTGTGGCAATGAAGGTTCTGGCATCAACTAAGAAAGTAGGAGCCTGCTCTCTAAATATTTTGAAGTAAATACTTCCAAGGAAGTGATCACAAATGTCATATATCAAAGGCATACAATTGTTCTCCCATAATGTTGAATGATAAATATGGACAGGAGGAGATGATGGAGTCCAATTCCATCCCATGTTGGGATATTGGAATTCTGCACAAAATATATCAACGACAAAAGTTTAAAAGAAGAAATGTCGCTTCTGTTAAATTTTGAGCATTAATTCACAATACTCTAGGATCTTCACTGAGAGAATAACATATACAGTATATCAATGCATAACAATCACAATAAGAATGACAAGCATCACAAGAATCAAAAGCATTAGAGACAAGAGACACAAAGTTTCCATGGGAAAAACCCTAAGGTGAAAAACCCCACAACTTCCTTAGAGATAGAGAGAGCAATGGCTCAACCAAAGTACAACCAAAATCCACTTGAGATAGTCTCCTAGAAGCAGATGATCCTCCTCCTCACTAGAGCGCCACTTTCTGAGTAAGAGAGATATGACTTTCCGAATGATCTAAATAGAGATCTCCTGATCTCTATTTATACTAAACTGTTTGCCCAGTGACCTTATGGGGCTGACTTGTCTAGCTAGGTACATCCACAATATAATATATATTTCAGGGCCGACCCCACACATGGTGGTCTAATAACCCATCGACAAGTACACACACTTCCGACACATGTCAATCCACATGACGACACTTCCTTATAGAGGAATAACACATCTCTAATAAGGGTACAATAAATATATATAAAATACATAGATGAAATACATTTCGAAGTTACATATGCATCAACACTCCCTCTTAACTAGCAAGGTATTTCTCGACACAGATCTGCTAGACAAGTCTTCTTCTCGAGATCATTATCATCGATGCATCGTCATCATTATCGTCACTCTTGTTGCTATCTCAACCAATCTCTGACTCTACTCGTCATAGGAAGTTATACAGAGCCAGTCCTTTTTCATACTGGATGTAAGCCCACCACTTGCAGGTCTTCATCATCACTGGCCATACTGTGGAAATCTCAGGACTTATTATGTGTGTCACAAAACGTTAAAAGAGTCTCTTGACTAGAAAGAACCCTAAAGAGAATTTGAGGCCTTTTTCATCCTGTCCAGATCTCCAGGACTTATTACATGTGACCCCACCACAAAACCTCGAAAGAGAATCCCATGACAGATTACGAGCACAAGGCTCAACTTATCGGATCTCCCAGGGCACAAATTACATGTGGTCACCACAAAACCTTGAAAGAGCATCCTAGGATTGATTACGAGCATAAGGCTCAACCTATCGGATCTCCCAGGGCACAAATTACATGTGGTCATGGAAAAACATCGAAAGAGCATCCCAGGACTGATTACGAGCACACGGCTCAACCTATCGGATCTCCCAGGGCACAAATTACATGCCATAGGACAAAACCTCAAAAGAGTGTCTGCCAGATATCCCAGGGCACAAATTACATGCCATAGGTAAAACCTCGAAAGACTATCTACAGATCTCTCAGGGCACAAATTATATGTCCTCCCAAGCAAAACCTCGAAAGAGCATTTGCCCGATATCCCAGGGTACAAATTACATGCCGTAGGCAAAACCTCGAAAGACTATCTGCAAATCTCCCAGGGCACAAATTACTGCTTATCTGCACAACCTGTTCCACGGCCACATAGTATCAACCTGATACTCACCATACATCATCCTAGTGTACACATGATCATCCTGTTCATCATCACTGCAACATCCTGCTGCATGTCATCTGGAGCAACATACTGAAGCTTGTCATCCATGATCAACTTGATCATACAATGCATCTACCTGATGCATACCAAGTATCTACCTGATACATATCATCATACATGATCCACCTAATCATACAGTGTATCCACTTGATACAAATACAAATACATGATACATATCAACATACATGATCTACCTGATCATACAATGTATCCACCTGATACATATACAGATACATGGTCCAAGCATCCAACATGATGTGTACATACATATAAATGATCCAACTGATCATATCCAGCATCCAACATGATGCGTACATACATATACATATAAATGATCCAACTGATCATATCCAGCATCCAACATGATGCATACATACATACATATAAAAATGATCCAATTGATCATACAAAGCAGAAACCAGAACATCATCCGGATGCTCATCATCCAGCGCTTAAATCCACAGTCATGTGAAGGATCCTCCTTCCAACATGCTTGGAATGGCTTCAGCAAATGTGTCCATCACTTCTTCCTTGAAGTGTCATCAATCCGAAGAACACCAAGCCTCTCTCTGAAGTACTCCAACTTCACCCTGGCTAGTGGCTTCATCAGCACATCTGCAATCTGCTCGTCCGTCGCAACATACAGGAGCTTCACAGCTCCTCTCTGCACCATATCCCTGATATAGTGATATTTGATCTATATGTGTTTCGACCTGTCATGAAACACTGGGTTCTCGGATAGCTTCACGCAACTCTGGTTATCACAGAAGATACCAGTAGCATCTAATGGGAGATCAAATAATTCAGACAGTAGCTTCCGTATCCATACTTCCTCACAACTAGCTGAACAGGCTGCAACATACTCTGCCTCAGTTGTACTCAGTGCTACGCAGGACTGCTTCCTGCTAAACCAAGAGATCACACCTGATCCCATACTGAAGCAGCACCCAGATGTGCTCTTCCTATCTGTAGCACTGCTAGCTCAATCTGAATCAAAATAACCCTCCAGGTTAAACTTTTGATTCACCTCATACTTGAGCCCATAATCCACTGTACCCTTCAGGTACCTCAGAACATGCTTTACAACAATCAGATGAACACTCCTCGGATCTGTTAGGAACTGACTCAATGTGTTCACCGCAAAGCAAATATCTGGTCTCGTGTTTGTCAGGTACATCAAGGACCCAATCATCTGACGATATATAGAGACATCAACCGGCTTAGATGAAGCATCACATAGAATCTTCAGATTTGCTGCCATAGGTGTGGCCATGGCCTTGCAATCCATCATCCCGAATCCCTTCAGGATATCTACTGTGTACTTCCCTTGACCAAGGAAGATCCCACCTGTACTCTGCCACACCTCCATACCTAGGAAATAATGCATCATTCCCAAATCTTTCATATCCAACTCAACAGCAAGCTTCCTCTTAGTATATGCAATTAGTCTATCATCTCCTGTTACAAATAAGTCATCCACATACAGGAGTAGAATCACAGGATTCCCTTCCTCAACCTTGTAGTAAAGGTTGGAATCCGCTTTACTCTTGGTAAAGCCCAAACTAGATAGGAAACTGTCCATCCTACCATACCAAGTTCTGGGAGCTTGCTTCAAGCCATACAAGGCTTTCTTCAATCTGCACACATATGACTCCCTATCATGTATTTCAAAACCGAGTGGTTGCTCCACATATACTTCCTCTTCAACTACACCATTCAAGAAAGCAGTTTTGACATCCATCTGGTGTATTTTCCATTTCATTGATGTAGCTAGGGAAAGTACTGTTCTGATGGAAGTATACATGGCTACAGGTGCAAAATTTTCTTCATAATCTATTCCCTCTTTCTGAGAGAAGCCACGAGCTACGAATCTTGCTTTGTATTTTTCTACACTGCCATCTGCAACATGCTTGATTTTGTAGATCCATTTGGAAGTCACAACAGACTTCTCTTTAGGTCTTGGGACAACATCCCAAACATCATTCTTCATTATTGATTGGTATTCCTCAACCATGGCATCCTTCCATTCTTTCTTTTCCATTGCTTCTTCATAACTTGAAGGTTCTTTGTTCATAATGTCACAGAGTAAAGCAACATAGCTGGTATGTGATCTGGTTCTCTTCTTTGCTCCGTGTTCTTCTTCTGGAATGCCAAATCTTTTTGCATCTTGAATGAGCTCTCTAGCCCATGCAGGTTTCCTCTTGTGAGAGTTATCCTCACGGGGTGGATCTACAAGTTCTTGCGGATCTTCAAACTCATGAACAACTTCTGGAACTGCTCCAGTCATGGTAGTGTCTTGAAATCTAGTTTCCTTAGGTTCTTCATAAACTTCGATAGGTGCCTTCCTTGATTTGATGAATGTTGAGTTTTCATCAAATGTTACATCCCTGCTGACATCAATCTTCTTGAACCCTGGAAAGTATATTCTGTAAGCCTTCGAGCTTTCACTATAACCCACAAAGATACCCTTCTTTCCTGAAGGATCTAATTTAGTCCTCTTTTCCTTTGGGACATGAGTGTATACTGGACAACCAAATATTCTGAGATGGATGACTTCAGGTTTCTTACCAGAAAAGACCTCTTCTGGTGTCTTGTTGTCCAATATCTTGTGGGGTGTTCTGTTCTGTACATATACAGTTGTTCTAGTGGTTTCTTCCCATAGATGCATAGGTAGATCCTGGTCATGCAGCATTGCCCTTGCTGCTTCCATGATTGTTTTGTTCTTCCTTTCTGCAACTCCATTCTATTGAGGATTATAAGGAGCAGTCAACTCCCTCTTAATCCCTGAATCACTACAAAGCTTCTTGAAGTCACCTGAGGTGAATTCTCCACCATTGTCAGATCTGAATGTTTTGATCTTCTTGTCAGTTTGATTCTCCATCAAGGTTTTGAATTCCTTGAACTTATCAAACACCTCATCTTTGTTCTTCAAGAAGTATACCCAATTCTTCCTGGAGAAGTCATCAATAAATGAGACATAGTAAACATACCCACTCAGAGAACTGGATCACATAGGACCACATACATCTGAGTGGATGATTTCCAGGATGTCTTTTGCCTTGCTTTCACTACTTGGGAAAGCCTTCTTAATGTTCTTACCTTTTGCACATCCTTTGCAAACACCTTCATGTTTGGTCTTGATTTCAGGAAGACCCTCTATAACCTTGCTTACAATTGGAAGTTCCCTATAGTGCATATGAGTAAGTCTTCTATGCCAAAGTTCACTTGGGTCCATGGATTCATGTACCATGGCATGTTCAGGTTGTCCCTTCAGTTTATACAAACGTCCCTCTTGCTCTCCAATCACTACTGCATCATCTATGTTCTTTCCCTTTGGCCACATTAGGACTTGGCCATCCACAAATGCAACCCTCATACCTGTTGCATCCAATGCAGAGATGGAGAGTAAGTTCTTCTTGAGCCCAGGTACATAAAGGACTTCTTTCATCTTCAAAGATTTTTCAGAATCTAGGTTGTAGGAGGCTTCACCACTTCCTTTGATTGGGTATTGATAATCATCTCCAAGATTCACCTTATGGGGTGATTCACGTTTAGATAGATTCACAAAAGATTCCTTAAACCCAGTCATATGTTTGGAAGCCCCACTGTTAATCAACCAATCATTACAACCATGGGAGATAGTACGTATGAGAGCAGAAATTAGAACATATTCTTCTTCACTTGATGAGTCATCATCACTATCACTTTCTACCCTAGCCTTCTTCTTTCGGGGTTCATCATCTTCGGCAGCATGAGCATGATATCTTCTTTTTTTATTCTTCTTCTTCTTATTGAAGTTGTTGTTGTTGTCTTTCTTCTTCTTGGGAAAATCTGAAGCAAAGTGTCCCTTCTCATTGCAATTGAAGCATCTGAGATCTTTCTTATCTTTATGATAATGGTGGTGTGAGAATCTCCTGTTATGAGATGATTCCTTCTTGGACTTGCCTTTCCTGGCATGTCCTGTGAGAGCTTGATCTTCATTTCCCATCTTTTCTTCTCAGGCCACAATCCTAGCTTCTTCTTGAGAGCATTCTTCCCGCAATCTGTTGAAGGAGATCAACTTCTTCCTTGCACAAATTCCTTGAATAAAGGAATCCCATGACCTGGGTAGGCCATTTAGAGTGGTCATCACCACTTCACCATTCTCCACCATTTCATCCACTGCTTCTAGTTGTTCCTTGATCTGGGAGACCCTTGAAAAATAAGATTGAATGGTTTCTCCATTCTGAAACTTTACTCCTTTCAGTTGGTTCCGCAGGGTCATCTTCCGATTTATGTTCTTCCCTTCAAATAGCTTGGTCAAAGAGTCAAACATCTCCTTGGGTGTCTTTAGAGAAGACACATGGGGTATGAGATGGTCTTTGATAGAATCAACAATGATTCTCTTTGCCTTGACCAAGTTCTTCTTATGCAATACTTTAGCCTCTTCATCCTCTGGGATAGGGACGTCTTCTTTTACATATGAGTCCAACTCATTCTCTTCCAGGATTAACCCAATCCTATACTTCCGAGCTCAGAAGTTATCAGATCCTTCAAGCTTATCCTCAAGCTTGGTGTGGTGAGACATCTTAAAGAGTACTTCAAATGGAAATAGAAAATATTTAGGTCTTACCACTTGAAATGCTGAAAACTAGATCTGGTCCCGGATTAGGGTTTGTTAGAAAAACCCTAAAAATTCAAAATGTGAATTTCAATTTTCTTAAAGGATAGAAATATGCACCCTGATGAGCTGATCATCCTGGTGTATTCAAAATTTGAGATCAGCAAAGCTTTACCCTTCAGATTTGCCTTTTTGTCCTCTCGGGTTCACTGGGGAGAGCCATGAATTAGGGTTTGAGTTTCCCGGAGATCTACCCAGCCAAAAATTTCGATCCAAAGCTCTAAACTTCGATTTTTGCAAGGAGCTTCCAGCTATGTCTTCAGATTTCATAAATTCCTATTTTTGTGGAAACCCTAATTGAGAGATATGACTTTCCGAATGATATAAATAGAGATCTCTTGATCTCTATTTATACTAACCTGTTTGCCCAGTGACCTTATGGGGCCAACTTGTCTATCTAGGTACATCCACAATATAATATATATTTCAGGGCCGACCCCACACATGGTGGTCTAATAACCCATCGGCAAGTACACACACTTGCGACACTTGTCAATCCACATGACGACACTTCCTTATAGAGGAATAACACATCTCTAATAAGGGTACAATAAATATATATAAAATACATAGATGAAATACATTCTGAAGATACATATACATCAACAGCTTCCTCACAGCTGGTGCCTTTTGATATGCTTAAATGGTTCTTTTGAGTTCAAAAGACAAGATAGATGCCCAAGGGAATGACTCACCAGTCATTAGAACATGATGAGATATAGGATCCCACTCATCTTTAAATACAGAACAGTTTGGAAGACCATACAGTATGCATAACATGGCAGCCAATAGGGAATAAGGTTCTCTAAACCAAGAAATCGGGTACAAGTTATTAGCCCTAGGGATGAAACTGTTACTAGTGTTATTCATCCATGACTTCAACATTTCGTTAAAATTGTACGTGGTCTTAGAGGATTCTATGAACTCAGCATCAAGGGGTTGCATAGACGGTTTAAGAGCATAAGCTTTGATGAAAACCTCATGGCGGAAGGTAGCCAATTGTGACCCTACACTGTCATTAAATGACCGGTCTTTAGGGTTAGCGTGGTCCACAATCCATTTAACCGCATTGGTATAAGGCAAGATAGCGGGTCTGGCAGCAATGGCATGAAGCTGGGAATCCCTAATTTTCTCATATGCCAGTTGGTCATTCTGAATGTCTGATAAGTCATCATTATCGCAAAATTGAGTAGATTTTGGACTAGCCTATTTATCAGTAGATTTTGGACTAGCCTATCTGATAGGTTTCAAAGATTTTATCACTAGTGCCCGAGAAAATATCAAAATTTGGGTCTTTATTCAGTAAATCCTTCTGAGAAGTTTTACAACGTGTATTGCGTGACATGTTTGAAACTGAAGGTTTTCTGATAAACGAATGAACAAAAAACAATTCAAACTCTCAAAACAGTAAATAATTGAATAAGAGGAATGACTAAAACCAACCTGTTTCAACTGAAAGTAACAGGCAACAGACACCTGGTAAAAACTTCGCAGTAAAATTCAAGCAGCAAGGTAATCTCCGAAATTAAAAATGATAAGGAAAAATAGGGAAATTCACATATTTATTGCTTTTCGACGGGCCAAATCTAAACCGTAGGATGAAAACGAATCAACGGCTGATATTAAATCTTGCGGGATGCGGTGTTAAGTTGTGGGAGTTTTATTTTGGAACTATGTACATTGTTCCCGCAATCCGCAATCCGTAATTGCAGGTTGCGGGTTGTGGGATCGCAACTTATAAAACAAACAATCAAAAGGATCCCGCAATTCGCAATCCACAAATGCGGGTTGCAGGTTGCGAGAACAAAAAGTTCAAAAGCTATTTACAAAGTCTTCCCGCAATAAGCAATTTGCGGGTTGCGGGATGAAAACACTTCCAAAAAGAAATGACAAGCTTGTGGGATAAAAATGGCATGGTGGAAAAACTCAAAGCTTCCCGCAACTTTATTAAAATAGTAAAAAAAACTAGAAATTTTTGAAGGGAAAATTCTAATCAAATCCAAACAATACAAAGGCATAAAATCATAATAAGCATAAGGATGAAACCCCCATAATGATAAAGTAATTTAAACCATTACCTTTGCATTACAAATCTTGGGGCTCCCATGTTCCATTAGAACACGGGATATGTTGTTCCTACAACACAACCTAATTGCAATTTTAAAAAATGGTAGAGGGGAAAACAGACAAGCTAAACTTCATTTAAATCACCCTATGTAATCTCATCCGCAGGATCAAGACAAATCGACGGTTAAAACTTAAACATGCAGGAAGAAAAATAAGGGTTGCAGGGTTTTATTTCACAAATATATACATTCTTTCCAGAATCCGCAATCTGCAATTGTGGGTTGCATGTTGCGGAAGCACAAAGTGCAAAACTATTTTGAGACTCTTCCCGCAATCCACAATTGCGGGTTGCGGGTTACAGAAACGCCTAGCGCAAAACTATTTTAAAATTCTTCCTGCAATCCGCAATTGCAGGTTGTAGGTTGCGGATGTAAAAGACCACAATTATTGATGAAGGATCGGTTGCCCCTTCTTGTCATAGTTAATTGTGAAAAACTTTATCCAACAATTCAGCTATATCCATAATGGGGAACACAAGAAAGATCAACTGACCCTTCTTAAAGTGTCGAACTATTATGAAAATATTATGGGGAATAGGAAGGGTCAGATGACCCTTCAATTACGAGGGAATTGTACAAATAGAACACCATTTGTCCTGACTTCCGTTTTCTGACAAAAAGGATCGGTCGCCCCTTCTTTTCGTAGTTAATTGTCAAAACCTTTATCCAACAATACAATTATAGCCATAATGGAGAACACAAGAAGGATTGACCGACCCTTATTGCAGTGTCGAACTAGTCTGAAAAGTATATTGGGAATACGAAGGGTCGGCCGACCCTTCATTTAGGAGGGAATTGTAAAAATAGAACAACTTAGAGAAAGAGCGGCTACTGTTTCTTTGAGAATTTTTCTACTTCCCAACAAAGTCTTTAAAGCAAAACGTCTATATTTTTTTTTGTTATAATGTTAATATCTAGTATCCTAGGGTGACACATGGAACAATCATATTGTGACACATGGCGTATTTGATTTGGCACATTCAGTATAGCGAGGTTACTAATTTTTATTTGATTTGGTACATTGAGTATAGCAAGGTTACTAATGCAGGTTTAACCACAACACAATCAGGAAATGAAAATTCACTAATAGTAGTTTTAAGGATCATTAGGCACATGCAAGATTACCCTATAGCTAGAATGCTAATTGAAAAATTAACATGAATTTATTAATTTAATATGTTAATCATTTGAAAAAATAGATAAATGTTTTAATTAAATAAATTCACTTAAAACATAAAAGACACATAGATCATGAGTAAAGACAAATCCAAACTACAGTAGATCAATGTATGGATTATTGATTGCAAAATTAAACAGTGTTCATAAATAATATGAAGTGAAAATCAACATTCATCAAAGAAATTTGATCAATTAACAAAAGAGGAATGAAGAGAAGGACTAACTGTATTACTTCAAAGTTGCAAAAAATTACAATCTCCGCATCAATCAGAGTTTCTACGGTTTTCTTTTGTTGATTTTCTCCCCCCTACCCTTTAAATAATAATTACAAAAATAGTTACAAAAGATGGACTTCCCATAAAAACGGGATTACAAATTGAAACTAAAAGGCATCCTCAGGAGCGACTAATACCGAAAATATTTTCATAAAATTCCTAAAATATTTTCATCACATGGTTCCGGGAAGTAACCCGTAACAAACTGTGGAAGATACCAGAAATCCACTAGTTATCTGTGACAAGTTAAAAGATGCTTCTTAGAAGATTCATGATGATCGACAACATTGTCCTCAAAAACCGAAAAATTGGCCACTTGTCCTTCCTTTAGGGGAATTGGTGGAGTCACAAGCACTTGATTAATTATAAAATCTCGGATGAATGTATCATCTCAATCAACATGTTTCTCAATTATCTTCCTTCTCTCACTCTTATAGAGTCGTATATACATGGATTGAATCTGAAAGTCTTCTTTTTCACTACCAATGCTATCATCCAAAACATCGGCTTTAAAAGGTGGCGACAGAGGTTCATGATATTGAAGAGGCTGAAGTTCCTTCTCGCCACAAAATCTGACTAAAGAAATTTTGTGACTTTTCTGCATATTGTTCACAAGAACTCTTTGGAAATTGAATAAGAAGACTTTTTCTATGGAATATGACGACTAAAACATTGCCCATATTGGTCTTAAATGTGTTTAAGAAGAGCAATAAAGATGCCATAATGATTAACTTTAATGAATTGCTATGATTAAAATGTTTATGTCTGAGAAATGCAATTATCACATCTGTAATGAAAAAACATATAGCATGCACCAACCAAATTTGGATTAAGATGGAGTACAATTTTAATTATATCAGGTTACTATGATTTGATGTCAAATCTAAACAACTTATCATTATGAATTAGTCGTATCAATGACTATGACTTCAAATTTGGCCGAACAAGGTGAAAATCACAGTTAGGAGCCTAATTGCAATTTTTAAAAATGGTAGAGGGGAAAACAGACAAGCTAAACTTCATTTAATTCACCCAGTGTAATCTCATCCGCAGGATCAAGATAAATCGATGGTTAAAACTTAAACACGCGGGAAGGAAAAGAAGGGTTGCGGGGTTTTATTTCATAAATCTATAAATACCTGGCAATTGAAAAACTAGATTTATGATTTGAATAATATAAACACCTGGAAATTGAAAAACTAGACTTATGGTTACAGATTTATGGTTTAAATAATATACATACCTGGGAATTGAAATGTTCTGTTACAGATTAAATTATATAAAAATATAAATACCTGGCAATTGAAATGTTCTGTTACATATTTATTATTAAGACATAAAAATCAGTAGAAGTTAATATTCCTGGCAATTGATTTTACATTGATCTTTCAACTTTTACAGAGCTTGGGCTCTTAATACATTTCACGACTAGTACGAGCTTGAGCTCACAAACACAGACTCTTCTACTATGGGATTTATATTAAAATATTTCTTACTAAGTAGACTACATAAAAATCAGTGGAATTTATTTCGGGTTAAAACAGTGCAGCTTCGTCGCATTACACATAGATGAAATTTACTTCGATCTTTCACCTTTTACAGAGCTTGGTCTCTTAATACATTTTAGTACTACGAGCTTGAGCTCACAAACACGGACTCTTCTACTACAGAGAATTTACAGACTTTATTTTGGCTTCAACTGGAAGCTATACTTTATTTTTTGCTTCCACTAGAAGCTTCAACTAGAAGCTATGAGTCACATTAGTGACAAATCCTGGTCTTGAGGTGTCGACAGTGCTTGAAATGCCCATCTATCATGGTGTGGTGAGGATTTGTCAGGGAACTGCTGTCGAAATGCTCATATATCACAAAGAGAGCGACCATATGACTCAAGTATTTTTGATAAAACAACAAAGGAAACAAAATAGAGGCGGTAAAGAAGAGTGCCATGACTTCCCGTAGATTTCATTTTACTGTGATACAGGGTATCATGCTTTAGTATTTATCACAGTATTGGTGAACTGACTTGGATGTTACGGATGGGGAAGGATAATTATTGCAGTATGGTGGGATAGTGGTCATAGATATCATATGTACCGACTGTAGATTTTGCATAACTGGAGATGAGCTGGCTAACAAAGGTGTTGAAGCACATGTAGCCTTCAAAGCAGCCACGCTAGAAGGTGCATGCGATCACGTGTCTAGAGGAATTAATGAATGAATGAAATATTTTAATAACATCCACGAGGATGATTAGCCTAAGGGACCAAAAGAATCACATCCCTAAATCCTCTCCATATTCGTTTCCAAGTCGGATCTTCTGCTGCAAATCTTGACTAGAAGACTTGCAATCTGGTTGATCTTATCTTCTTCAAAAAGATGGTGCATGCTATCATCCTTTTCCAAGATGATGCCTTGAGATGGAACATGGATGGGTTCGGCTCCCAAATCCTCGACAGCAATGGTAGGTGCTACAACCTACATTATATTTTTTGCATTATATTTTAGGAGGCCACGTTTCCACCTTTACACGTGTTTAATTAAATTCTATATAACAATTAAATGATGCAGCCAACGTACAGTGTAATTACGTGGTAGAGTGACAGAGTAGTAAGTGAGAAGGGTGAATACTAGCTAGTATTCATTAGTGGAGCATTGTTAATGGTGAAGGTCAATTAATTGATCATTGAAGCAGAATAACTAATGCATGAGGTGATTGTCTTCTTGAACTTGTACTTTGGACAAGATAATACAAGTTTGTAAAGCATGAATTTTGTGGATCTTAGGTTGATTTTAAACTAAAATGGTAAAACAAATTGCAAATATATAAGTAATATTTGAATATCACATAAAAAATTTGACACTTTATAAAGTTTAATCAAATGTAAAATGATAGGAAATGAAAATTAGTAACCATCATTAAATTTTGACTTGACAGGCAGTGAAAATTTGAAATTCCAGGCCTGGACTCGAAGGCTTACCAAGCATGCAAGGCCTCTGGAAGGGATGGAATAGTTATCATTTTCATTAATCGAAAATCAAGGCCTGTTAGGATGACCATATCTATTGGTAAGCTTATGGATTATAAATCCAAATGGCGGATCGGTGCAGGAAGGTCCGAATTGAGAAAGTAGCTTGCCCTACCCTGAGAAAAGGCATGCTGTGTTTGTTCCATTTCTAGATTAAATAGTTTTAGATAGCTGGAGGTTTTTCTTTTTAGTATGAAATCATCTTATTAAGCACTATGGCCCCTCGCATGCGTCTTTGTAGTCATTGTGGCTCTAAACGGACCTTTGGGGCGAGTGGCAGGCAAAGGGGTGAAGGCTTGTCCAACTAGGCGAACGTCCTAGTGGATGACCACCATCTGGATTTCCACTGGGCACATCTTTACCTGGAGGAAACTCCTGTAGCTACTGAGGCCCATATTGTTCATTTGGAAATATCGCTGCAGCAGGAGGTCAAGGAGTAGCAGGGCCGTCATATGGCAGCCAACCCATTCTAGGCGGGCATAATTCTTCTTGCCCACGAAATCCAGGCGCGAGAGAAAATTGTCAAAGACATTAAAGATATCATCAAGGGAATGAAGGTGACTCAGCAGAATGAAATGGAGAGTATGTGCACTCTGGAGACCTTAGTGGAAGCGCTCATCATCCATGACCCGTAGGAGGCCCGGAGCTGGGCACCGAGAATCATGCGTTGATCAGGATGGCTTTTTCTCTCTTTGCCCTGTGTTTGCGGTTATATTTTGATGGCAGTACTAGTTGTTGGTTTTCTTCCTGTTCGACCTATTGTTCTCGATTAAGTTGACAGCTTGTTCCCTTGCTTTGATGCTAGGCTATTTTTTGGCCCTTGGAAGGTGGTTTCTTGTCTGAGAGGTTTTGTGTTCTCAGTTTTCCTCTGTGAAACAGTCATGCTATCTGGTGCAGTTGTTAAGATGATCTGTGTCATGCTATCTGGTTAAGTTGTTAAGTTGATCTGTGGGTGCCTGTTCGGGTAAACAAGGTACTACCAAAGGACCAAACACCAAGAGAAACCACTTCACACAAACAGATCACATATCAACACACCGATGTTTTGATGTGGTTTAAACCCTCTTGAGGGAAACACTCCACGACCTCGACCAAATAGTTTCTACGGGACAATTTATTATGGAAAGAAAGAAAGTTACAAATGAGCTTCTCATAATCGATCAATGAAACAATGACCCTCCATGCTCTTTAAATAGAGATCATGGACCAATTGGGTGTCAAGCCATAGATCAAGGTTAGGTATGATCTAAGAGAAGTTGAGCCGTCGGATCACTCTATGTAGGGAACATATCGTGACTGTCCGATTAAGTATTTACAAATGCATACTAAAGAAACACACTTTTCTTAACGGATATATTACACAAATTGATCTTAGCTAACTCCTAAGTGTCTAAATATCCTAACATCCCCCCTTAAGAACAACTTGGGATAGGATTGAAGGATTTACAAAAGTGACACTATTAGGAGAAGGAAGGAGGCATTAGAGCCTATCCCCCCTTAATGACAAGTTCCTGAACTCCTAACATAGATCGAAGTTTAGAAAACTTTGCTTTTGTAAGAGACTTGGTGAAGATGTCTGCAACTTGATCATCTGTAGGGAAAAAGAGACTTCAAGAACATGATCATAAACAAGATTTCTGATGAAGAGCATATGTAGCTCAATGTGTTTGCTGCATTGATGTAGAACTAAATCTTTGGCAAGCTTGATGGCACTTTGATTGTTGCACCAAAGTGGAGTAGGCTACTATTGCTCAAATCTGAACTCTGAAAGGATCTGTCGAATCCATAAAGCTTCCTGACTGGCATTAACTACGGCTCGATATTCTGCTTCTGCTGAAGAAAGAGCAAGAGCTTGTTGTTTCTTACAAGCCCAAGTGATAGGTCCAGATCCCAGACTGAAAACATAACCTGCAGTAGACTTTCGATCATCAGGATCGCCAGCCCAATCTGAATCAGTGAAACCAACGAACAAAGGTTCCCCCCCTGTACTGTAATGAATCCCAAACTGAACTGTACCTCAAATATATCGAAGTATTCTTTTAGTTGCTTTCCAGTGACTTTCATGAGGTGTCTGCATATAACGGAAAACATGACCAACGACAAAGGAAAGGTCAGGACGGGAACGAGTCAAGTATAAGAGACTACCAACAAGCTGACGACACAAGGTGGCATCGACTTCAGGTGAAGTACAAGTGGCTGAAATTTTGACTCCAGACTGGAAGGGAGAAGGGGCTGGTGTACAATATTCCATGTGAAAGCGATGAAGAAGGTCACAAGCATACTTAGACTAAGAAAGAAAGATTCCTTCTTTGGTTTGCAGGACATGGAGACCAAGAAAATAATGCAAATGTCATAAGTCTGACATTTCAAAATTTTGTTTAAGACTGGATTTCACATGGGTTATAAGCTTAGGGTCAGTACCAGTAAGAATAAGGTCATCAACATATAGAACAAGTATGATGAGATGGTTTCCTACTTTCTTGGTATAGACATTGGGGTCAGAATGGCATCTAGAAAAATCAGTGTCAAGGAGAAAGTTATCCATTTTGGCATACCAAACTCTAGGATCTTACTTAAGGCCATATAAGGATTTCTTAAGGCGGCAGACAAGGCTAGAGTTATTCTGAATATATCCAGGAGGTTGTTCCATGTAAATTTCCTCCTATAAATCACCATGTAAGAAGGCAGACTTGAGATCCATTTGATGGACTTTCCAGTTGTGTAAGGATGCAAGCGAAAGAACAAGGCGGATGGAGTTCATTTTTGCGACGAGGGCAAAAGTTTCATTGTAGTGAATCCCTTCAACTTGGGAAAAACCTTTGGCAACTAACCTTGCCTTAAGTCTTTCAACACTTCCATCTGATGCATACTTAGTTCTGTAGACCCATTTACATATGACAAGTTTTCTTCCTTTTGGAAGAGGTACAAGATCCCAAGTATCGTTTGTCATTAAGGAATAATATTCTTCATCCATGGCTGCATCCCCATCTAGATTCCCTGAAGCTTCTGCAAATTTTTTTGGATCATGATTCTCAGAAACTTGAGCCAAAACAGAAGAGGCTCGCTGAAAATGAGAATGTGTTTGACGTTGATCTCTAGGAGCACTGGCAAGATCACCAGCTACTTCACATGTTGAATGGACCCATCGAGGAAACACTTGTGTTGGTGCAACTCGAGGAACATGAGCAGCTGGAGGTGGATTTTCATCCTCACTGTCATCATCAAAAACTGGAGTTGGAAACCTATCAAGGAAGTTGGAAGAAGAAGAAGAAGGCACAAATGCCAAATCAGGCTCGCAGGCCAAAGATGGCACAATTGCCAAGTTAGGCTCGCAAGCCAAGAGATTTTCATCAAATTTAACATCTCTTCTAATGATTATATCATGAGAATGTGGTTGAAGAAGTCTATAACCTTTTACATCTTCAGAATATCCAACAAATATGCACTTTTCACTTTTAGGCTGCAATGCTTTCCGTTTTTCATCCGGAATGTGAGCCCATGCTTCACTACCAAACACACAGAAGTGACTTACATCAAGTTTAGTTTTACTGTATGCTTCTTCCGATGTGATACCTTGTAATGCTTTAGTGGGGGTGCGATTAAATATGTAATTTGAACAATTAATGGCTTCAACCCAAAATTGAAGACTTATTCCCTTAGATTGGATCATACAATTAGCCATTTCTTTTAATGTGCGGTTCTTCTGCTCAGCTACACCATTTAGTTGTGGTGTATATGGAACAATGTGTTGTTGTTTGATGCCTTGTTTAGTGCAGAAAGTAGTGAAATTTTTGTTAACATATTCTCCTCCATTGTCAGATCTTAACTTAATAATTTGATGACCAGATTGTTTTTCAACAAGGGCCTTGTAGGCCAAAAACATGTTAAATACTTCTCTCTTAAGTTTTAGGAAATAAACCCAAGTGCGTCTGGTGTAATTATCAATGAAAGTTAAGAAATACTTAAAACCAGAAAAGGAAGCAGATGGAAGAGGACCACACAAATCACTATGCACAAGCTCCAAGGGAACCAAGGCGTGCCAAGAGGCATGCTTGTCAAAACTGTCCCGATGATGTTTTCCGAGTACACAACCAAAACAAACACCATCCTTGCAAGATACCATCGGAAGACCTGTCACCATATTATCTTTACATAGTTGTTGCAATGAGTGATAATTTAAGTGACCAAATTGCTCATGCCAAAGTTTGCTCAAGTTATCACTATGAGCAACAAAAACTGAAGGAAAAGGTGATGACCCAAAGTTGTTAAACTTGTACAACCTGGTAACATCATCAACAATTCTGGTAGCTAGGATCTGTTGAGGATCTTTAAAATCCTTGATTACAACTTGGTGAGGTGTAAAGGTCACAGTTTTACCTTCACCAGAATGAGTGATTTGATAGACTGATAACAAATTGCAGGAAATTCTTGGAACACATAGTACATCACTAAAATGACCATTATCTACTAGAACTGTTCCAGCTCCTACAACACTTAGTACATCACTAAAATGACCATTATCTACTAGAACTGTTCCAGCTCCTACAACACTTAGAGATCTATCATCACCAACAAATATTTGTTTGGTGTTACATTCATGCATAGTAGAAAATATCGCTTGATCCTTAGCCATATGATAAGATGCTCCAGAATCAATGAGCCATTCATTTGAAGTAGAAGAATAAGATGCATCATAAGAATAACCAGAAGCACAAAGTGCATGTCCATGAGAGGTAGATTCCAAAGGTGAATTTAGGCTGATGTGGTGCTTCTTCATTACTGCTTCCAAGGCTGCCATCTTCTTGAAACACTTAGATTCATCATAATTATCTTTCCCACAATAGTTGCAATGACACTCAGTCTTCTTTCCTTTTGGCTTGGATCCTTTGTCATTTTTTAAAAAAGGAGCTAATTGAGAGGGTTTGGGACCCTTGTTTGACTTATTATTGCGAATATTTTAATTCTTGGAAGGCTTGGACTTTTCTTTTTGTTGGGACAATAAGGCTTTCCCAGATGTATCTGCATTGTTAATTATTCCAAAATGGATGAGCTTATCTTGGTCTCTAATCAATGAATCACAAAAAGATTCAAGACTAGGCTCTTGATAGCTAGCTGCATTCAAGGATTCTTTCATGTAGTGAAATGTAGATACAAAAACAGAATATGCAGGTCCAAGTTTGGAAAGAATATGATAAATGCATTGTTTGTCTTCCCTCTTAATCTTACATTCTGTACATAAGAGTTTAATAGTTTTGTACTTAGATCAATAATCTTGAATAAATGAAAAATCACTCGGGTTTAAAGAAATCAATTCATCTTCAAGTTGATGACCTCGAATTTCATTGTGTTTAGCAAACATAGATTTCGACTTGTCCCAAGCAGCATCAGGTTCATCAATTCCAGATATGTGGAATCGCAAATCAGTAGAGATTGACATCCCAATCAATCCACGAGCTTCGTCACATCTATTTTCCCATTTTATTTTCTTATCATCATTAGTGGGTTCTGTTTCTTTCCCTGAGGTAATTGTGAAAAGTCCCCTACTTCATAGAACATCCTCCATACGAGATTTCCATGAGAAATAATTGGAACTGTTAAGTAGAATATCACAAGGGGTGGCGATACTTATAAATTAATGGCTATAAAAGCAGAAACCAATAGTCTAGATGTGAAGAGCTCGAAAAAATAGGCAGTTTAAAAAAAACAGCACTAAAAGCTGACTTCGGATGATGTAGTTATGCTTGAACAAAGAAATTGTTGAAGATGTCCCCAATAGTGACGTGGCACATAGAGAATGACCAGCTAAAAAAAAGGACCCCTCTCTTCCCAAGATGAACCTTTTACAATCACTTTACAAGAAAGTTGCTTTAAGTGAATCACTTTTGTAAAACAAATGATTTCACTTTAACAATGATATTACTTTTAAATAGTGCAACAATAAAAATGAACTTAAGTGACTCACTTTTTATTTTTATTTTTTATTATTTAAGTGAGATGCACTTTTACAATAAAGTAACTTGAAAATAGAAATTGCATGCACTTTTCCTTTTAAAAGTGACTTCCTAAGACTTGAACTCAAGACCTATTAAGAAATAAAACAACTTTGAACCAAGTGAGCTAGATTAAAATGTATGTAAAATATGGGAATGAGGAAAGGGGCTTTTTTTTACTCTTCTTGCTCGGGTTCCGTGCTTGCCTTTTTTTTCCTAAAAATCACATCACAAACCGAAACAAAAAAAAAATTTCGACACTTGTGAACTTAGATCTCATTAGCTTGCCCAGAAAGTCTACATTTTCTCTCTGTTTCTGATTTGCCAAGATTGTGCAAGGTGCATGGCAAAGAGCATACGCAACCGAGAAAAACCCTTTCCCTTTTTGTTTCTGATTTGCTGAGATCACTCAAGGTGCATGGCAAAGAGCATACGCAGATAGAGAAAGCAACAATCTGAAACCAAGAAAATCTAATAGTAAAAAAATGATAAATTATGAGATTTTTTTTTCAAAACAGAAAAAAAAATGCGTCACTGTAACATTATACCTTCAGATATGATGAAATACGCATTTCTGGAGCAACCGAGAACCGTTTTCGATCAAACGAAAACTATTTTCCAATGGAAACAACGCTTCGGACGTAATGGAACACCTCCCATAGCCCAAAAATGCACAGAAATACCAGAACTAGAAACGCTTTCGAGTTTTGGCAACAATAGTTCAAGATCTAGATCATAACCAGAAGCAACTCTTCATAAAAGCTCTAATACCATGTTCGGGTAAACAAGGTAGTACCGAAGGACCGGACACCAAGAGCAACCACTTCACACAAACAAATCACAGATCAACACACCGATGTTTTGACGTGGTTTAAACCCTCTTGAGGGAAACACTCCACGGCCCCGTCCAAATAGCTTCTATAGGACAATTTATTATGCAAAGAAAGAAAGTTGCAAATGAGCTTCTCATAATCGATCAACTAAACAATGACCCTCCATGCTCTTTAAATAGAGATCATGGACCAATCGGTTGTTAAGCCACAGATCAAGGTTAGGTATGATCTAAGAGAAGTTGAGCCGTCGGATCACTCTATGTCGGGAACATATCGTGATCGTCAGATTAAGTATTTACAAATGCATACTAATGCATACTAAAGAAACACACTTTCCCTAACGGATATATTACACAAGTTTGGAAAAGTTTTTTTGTTTCGGTTTGTGGTGTGATTTGCAGGAAAAAAAGGCAAGCATGGAAACCGAGCAAGAAGAGTAAAAAACTCGAGAAGGGCTTGAGTGAGATTTTAGCTCACTCTATTTGTAACTCTGTACCATTTTTGTACCTCTTTATACCATATTTATAGAATTTTTGGCTCTGCTTACTTACAAAAAGAAGAACGATCGTTCGACCCTTCAATTTTGGGGGAATTATAAAAATAGAACAATTTGGAAGTTATAACATATAAAAATAGTTTGTCCCGACTTTTGTTATCCAACAAGAAGGATTGGCAACAACTTCTTGTCATAGTTAACTGTGAAAATATTTATCCAACAATTCAGCTATATCCATAATGGAGAACACAAGAAGGATCGATCGACCCTTCTTGTAGTGTCGAAATATTATGAAAATAATATTGGTAATAAGAAGGGTCGACTGACCCTTTTTGCAATGTCGAACTATTATAAAAATAATATGAGGAATAAGAAGGGTCGTCCGACCCTTCAATTATGAGGGAATTGTAAAAATAGAACACCTTGGAAATTATATCATAAAAAATGGTTTGTCCCTAATTTCGTTTTATGACAAGAAGGATCTGCTGCCCCTTATTCTTGTAGTTAATTGTCAAACATTTATCCATCAATTCAGATATAGCCTTAATGGATAATAAAAGAAGGACCGATCGACCCTTCTTGCAATGTCAAACTATTATGAAAAGAATATTGGGAATACGAAGGGTCGGCCAAACCTTCATTTAAGAGGGATTTGTAACAATATAACACCTTGGAGAAAAAACGGTCGCTTTTTTTTTCTGAGAATATTTCCACTTGCCAGCAAAGTTTTTAAAGAAAAACATCTATAAATTTTGTTGTTAAAATGTCAATATCTAATATCCTAGAGTGACATTTGGAACGATCATATTGTGACATGTGGCATATTTTATTTGGCACATTGAGTATTAATAGGGAGGTTACTCTTTTTTATTTGATTAATTAACAAAAGAGGAGGACAATCTCTACATCAATCAGAGTGTCTCCAGTCTTCTTCTGCACAGCTTGCTCTTGTCTCCTTCCGATGCAAAATAAGACAGATGGAATCTAGCTCTCCATGCAGGCAAGTTTTTTATATTATTTATCCTTTGCTATCACTGCTGCATTTTCTGCGGCGTGGAAGCTTCCTTGGGCGTCTATTTTCCTGATCTGTTCTGGGCTGTGGATTGCCGATGCTTTCTAACTCTATGATCCCTTGTGGCCTCAAATCCTGCCACATGTCACCTTTTCTACCAGTTAAAACCACGGGAAATCGCCCACCATTGATCTGGATCTTGCATGAATCTTGGCCGTCAAACGGTGCAACTTTTACCAACTTCACGAATTTGGCTTGCATTGATGTTTCATGCAAGTTAGATCCACGAACAAAACCTCAGCCATATATCTCGGCCTCGCCAGATCTGCACTGTCCAAAACCGTGGAACTCTACCAAAAGTTTGTTTCCTCCGCACATGTGGTATCGGAGAAGTAATTCCCGACTATCGATCTGCTCCATTGGTCTTTGATTTGCTCCTTAAGATGCTTGTGGGTTAAATCTCACACCTCTGTCTAAAACACATCACCCAGATGATTCTATTTTTCTCAAGCCATCGAGGCTTTCTGCATTCTTTTTTAAAAATTGAACCTCCATTCTATTTTGCTCAGACCACAAAGCTAGTGCTAACACTGACAAACTAAATGGGCAAGCTAATCACATAGTGTAATCTCATCCGTAGGATCAAGACAAATCGACGGTTAAAACGTAAACATGCGAGAAGGAAAAGAAGGGTTACGGATGCAGAAGACCACAATTATTGAAGAATATTTTTGCATCTGCAATCCTTTCTAAACTGCAAAATCCAGTTCTGAAAGTGGCAATATTGGCTTTGAAAAGTGTGGTTTTCTATTCGAATAATGTGTTTCTTGACTACTTATGAACCTTAAAAGCATGAATTTCAAATAAAAAAATGTAAATTTTGATTTCAAAAGTGTGAATTTCAAATAAAAAATGCAATTGTGATTTGAAAAGTGTGAATTTCAAACGAAAAAATGCAAATTTTGATTTTAAAAGTGTGAATTTCAAATCAATAAAATCAATTTTTTATTTGAAAAGTACAATTTTCATTTTTAAATGTTCAAAATTTTAAAGTGAAAAGTCCAATGTCTAAAATATTCACGCATTGTGCGAATAGCCAGTCAATCGGCTAAGTCATAACATATAAAATCGTTTGCCCGGATTTCTGATTTCCAGCAAGAAGGATCAACCCTCCCTTCTTTTCGTAGTTAATTGTGAAAACATTTATCCAACAATTCATCTATATCCATATTGGAGAACAGAAGAAGGATCGACGAACCCTTCTTGCAGTGTCGAACTATTATTAAAATAATATTGGGAATAAGAAGGGTCGGTCGACCTTTCAATTTTGAGGGAATTGTAAAAATAGAACACCTTGGAAGTTATAACATATAAAAATAGTTTGTCCCGGCTTCCGTTTTCTGAAAAGGAGGATCGACCGCCCCTTCTTTTCGTAGTTAATTATGAAAACATTTATCCAACAATTTATCTATATCCATAATGGAGAACACAAGAAGGATCGATCGACCCTTCTTGCAGTGTCGAAATATTATGAAAATAATCTTAGCAATTAGAAGGGTCAACCGATCCTTCTTGCACGGTCGAACTATTATGAAAATAATATTGGAAATAAGAAGGGGCGGCCGACCCTTCAATTAGGAGGGAATTGTAAAAATAGAACACCTTGGAAGGTATATCATATAAAAATGGTTTTTCTCGACTTCCGTTTTAAGACAAGAAGGATTGGACGCCCCTTCTTTTCATAGTTAATTGTCAAAACCTTTATCAAGCAATTAATCAATAGCCATAATGGAGAACACAAGAATGGTCGATCAACCCATCTTGCAGTGTCGAACTATTATGAAAAGAATATTGGGAATAAGAAGGGTCGGCCGACCCTTCATTTAGGAGGGAATTGTAACAATAGAACACCTCGGAAAAAGAGCGGCCACTCTTTCTATGAGAATATTTCCACTTGCCAGCAAAGTCTTTAAAGAAAAACGTCTATAAATTTTGTTGTTAAAATGTTGATATCTAGTATCCTAGGGTGACACGTGGAACGATCATATTGTGACACGTGGCATATTTGATTTGGCACATTGAGTATGGGGAGGTTACTATTTTTTATTTAATTTGACACATTGAGTATACCGAGGTTACTAATGCGGGTTTAACCACAACACAATCAGGAAATGAAAATCTAGTCATAGTAGTTTTAAGGTTAGGCACATGCAAGATTACTGTGTAGCTGGAATTCTAATTGAAAAATTAACATGAATTTATTAATTTATGTTAATCATTTGCAGAAATAGATAAATGTTTTAATTAAATAAATTCACTTAAAACATAAAAGACACACAGATCATGAGCAAAGACAAATCCAAGTTGTTACTAGATTAATGTATGGATTATTGATTGCAAAAATTAAACAGTGTTCATAAATAATCTAAAGTGAAAATCAACATTCATCAAAGAAATTTGATCAATTAACAAAAGAGGAATCAAGAGAAAACTAATTGTATTACTTCAAAGTTGCAAAAAAATACAATCTTTGCATCAATCAGAGTGTCTCTAGTCTTCTTTTGCTGATTTTCTCCCCCCTACCCCATGAGACCTCTACCCTTTAAATAATAATTACAAAAATAGTTACAAAAGATAGACTTCCCCTAAAACAGGGATTACAAATAGAAACTAAAAGGCATCCTCAGGAGCGACTAATACCGACAATATTTTCACAAAATTCCCAAAATATTTTTATCACATGGTTTCCGGGAAGTATCCCATAACAAAATGTGTAAGATACCGACAATCCACTAGCTATCTGTGACAAAAGTTGAAATATGCTTCTTAGAATATTCATGATGATCGAAAATTTCCTCAAAAACCAAAAAATCAGCCACTTGTCCTTCCTTTAGGGGAATTGGTGGATTCACAAGCACTTGATTAATTATAAAATCTCGGATGATTGTATCATATCGATCAACATGTTTCTCAGTGATCTTCCTTCTCTTCCTCTGAGGGAGTCATATATACACGGATTGAATCTCAGAGTATGAAGTTCTTTCTCCCCACAAAATCTGATTGAATATTTGTGACTTTTCTGCATCTTGTTCACAATATGTAATTGTTAGGAGGAAATATATGGAAATTGAATAACAAGGCTTTTATATGGAATATGATGACTAACAAATTTCCCATAAGGATCCCATATTGATTAACTATAATAAATTGCCATGATTAAAACCTTTCGGTCTGAGAAATGCAATTATCACATCTGTAACAAAATAACATATGGCATGCGCCGACAAAATTTGGATTAAGATGAAGTACAATTTTAATTATATCACATATGATTTGATGCCAAATCTAAACAACTTATCATTATGGATTAGTGGGATCAATGACTATGACTTCAAATTTGGTCGAAGGTGAAAATCGCAGTTATGAGCCTAATTGCAATTTTTAAAAATGGTAGAGGGGAAAACGGACAAGCTAAACTTCATTTAAATAAAACAATATAATCTCATCCGCAGGATCAAGACAAATCGACAGTTAAAATTAAACATGCAGGAAGGAAAAGAAGGGTTGTGAGGTTTTATTTCATAAATATATACATTCTTTTCGCAATCCGCAATTGCGGGTTGCGGGTTGTGGAAATGGAAAGTGAAAAACTATTTTAAGACTCTTCTCGCAATCCACAATTGTGTGTTGCGGATGTAAAAGAACACAAATATTGAAGAATACTTTTGCATCCACAATCTGCATTGAGGATTGCGGGTTGCAAAAAGAAAATGTTTAAAAACCAAAAGGCAAGCTTCTGCAATCCAAATTGTGGATTGCAGATTGCAGGTTGTGGAAAGAACCTGACTTTTGGAAGAACTCAGTGCTTTCCACAACTCACAAAAGAACTCAAAAAATGCAAGAAAATTTCAAAGAAAAGTATCAACATCAACCTGACTTTGAAAATGTCAATATCAACCTTTCTAAAGTGCAAAATCAAGTTCTGAAAGTGGCAATATTGGCTTTGAAAAATGTGTTTTTCTATTCTAATAGTGTGTTTCTTGACTACTTATGAACCTTAAAAGTGTGAATTTCAAAGCAAAAAATGCAAATTTTGATTTTAAATGTGTGAATTCAAATAAAAAAATGCAAATTGTGCTTTGAAAAGTGTGAATTTCAAATCAAAAAATGCAATTTCTCATTTGAAAAGTGTGAATTTCAAATAAAAAAATGCAATTTTTTATTTGAAAAGTGCAATTTACATTTTTAAATGTTCAAAATTTTAAGGTGAAAAGTCCAATGTCTAAAATATTCACTCATTGTTTGAATAGCCAGTCAATCGGCTATGTTATAACATATAAAAATGGTTTGTCCCAACTTCTGTTTTCTGACAAGAAGGATCGGTCGCCCCTTCTTTTCGTAGGTAATTATGAAAACATTTATGCATCAATTCAGATATATACACAATGGCGAACAGAAAAAGGGTCGACCGACCCTTCTTGCAGTGTCAAACTATTAAGAAAATAATTTTGGGAATACGAAGGGTCGGCCAACCTTTCAATTATGGGGCAATTTCAAAAATAACACATTTTGGAAGTTTTAACATATAAAAATGGTTTCTCCCGACTTCCATTTTTCGACAAGAAAGATCAGCCACCCATTATTTTCATAGTCAATTGTGAAAACCTTTATCCAACAATTCAGTTATATCCATAATAGAGAACACAAGAAGGATCGACTGACACTTCTTGCAGTGTCAAACTATTATGAAAAGAATATTGGGAATATGAAGGTTCGATCGACCCTTCATTTACGAGGGAGTTGTAACAATAGAACACCTTGGAGAAAGAGTGGCCACTCTTTCTCTAAGAATATTTCTACTTTCCAGCAAAGTCTTTGAAGCGAAACTTCTATAAATTTTGCGATAGGTGGAATGCTTATATTGTGAAACGTGGCATATTTTATTTTTAAAATTGGTTTAAATATTTTTTAAATGAATATTGAGGATATTAGTGGCACCATTTAACGTTTGGGGACTGTTTTAAGTTCTTGCATTTTCTGAACCAACAACGTGGATGTTATATCAGCGGGGTCCAAATGAGAAGTATAGCTTGCATTTTGGTAATACTCTTGCTAGTTCTAGTTTTTTCTCTTACTATAAGACATTCATGTATTGATTATGAAATCTAACATGGAAACTTTGATTTGAGCTCTCCTCTGGGATCGGTAGATATGAGAAGTATAGCTTGCAGTTTGTGGAGAAATGAGAAGTTATAGTTGGAGATGAAGATGGTGTAAGGAATTTATGGTTGAGTTGTTGAGGGAAAGTGTAAGGAATTTTTGGTTGAGATGAAGATGGTGTAAGGAATTTATGACCGCCATACTGTGATAATTACCATTCCCCATCCAAGACTTTGTTGGTGACAAGACATAAACATAATGTGGACTAAAGCATGATGAGATTATTCACACGAGTGATACAATCCATCATTTACGATAAATATTATTCAGCCTGATGTAGTCCATTTAATGCACTGGCAGTAGGCATGTTGGCCATTGGATTTTCAAGGAATCGATTGGAGTGATACGTGTATGGTTACTCAAGTAATATCTGTAGTCAAATTGGAGTGATATGCGTATGATTACTCGAGCAAAATCGTTACTGGTTACAGATGATATCTATGACCACCATGATTCCGCCATACTGTGATAATTACCATTCCCCATCCGTCCCAGACTCCCATCCCATTCAATCCATCAACACAGTGGCCACTCACTATATATAGGCTAACCATGCCCCATATCACAACAAACTGATATGGGGACATATTAGGGAGATTAGCACTGTTTAAGTCCCAATACATGGATTTGTCATTATGTTCCTGGGTATGCAACGAGGAGGGGACATAGGGAGATTAGCATTCCTGGAGGCTTTCTTCTCTAAGACAACATGCATCGTTGCGGTTGTCAACACTTGCAACAGTCGTGGAATGTTGTTTTAGTACCATACCATGCTGTCAGCTTCTTCTAACTCTTGTTTCAATTCATGAATAGTTTCTCTGTTTTTTTGTGCATGATGATATGTGTGCTCACGCGCTACCTTGGCTGTAGTAAAATGATTATTTTTGCATTTGTTGGAAATGGTTTCTTTTTATGACAGCGTGATAAACAGTTATTTGTTTGCTATGTAAGTATTCGATAGATATGCAATACCGTTGTTTCTAGGCAGTATCTTCGAATCTCTGTGCCTCCAAATCATGCTATCAGCTTCTTCTTACTCTTGTTTCAATTCATGAAAATGGTGTAAGAGTCAATGGGGTACTGTTTCACGATCTAAAAATGGAATGTGGAAGTAATTTAATTGGATTGCGGACCTCAAAATGGAATGTGGAAGTAATTTAAGTGGATTAGTAGTTCGTTCGAATTGGAATTCGACCATAATGAACCATTTTCTTGCAAAGAGATTTGTGGAGATAATAGTTAGCCTGAAATCATTGAACAATCTTGATATCCATATTTCGAAGCCTCTTCCTCTTCTCAACTTCTTGGAGCAAGTTCCTAACCTTGAAGGACTACATATCCGCAAAAGGTTTTTCTCGGTAAGAAAGATTTTTTGTAGTCATTATTATACACACATCTAATTTAAGTATTTGCTTATCATTTGCAAAGTATATTTCATTGATTGAATTCCTTTGCTTCCACTAACTACGGTGTTAGGAGCTAACCTATCTAAGCGGGCTGCCCAGACAAACTGTCTAGCCATTCCCTGTTATGGTGCACTTGGAAATTTAGGAATAGTTTCTCTATTTTTATTGTGCATGATGATATGTGTGCTCACGCGCTACCTTGGATGCAATAAAATGATTATTTTTTCATTTGTTGGAAATGGTTTCTTTTTACGGAAGCGTGATAAACAGTTATTTGTTTGCAATGCAGGTATTCGAGAGAGATGCAATACCGTCGTGTCTAGGCTATCCGCTTGCTAATCTTCGGGTGTTAAAAATAGACATGAAGGGATATGATGGGAGGGAGATCCCATCAGTAGTCTTCGAATGTTGTTTTAGTACCAGACCATGCTGCCAGCTTCTTCTAACTACGCCATGTAGAAGTCTTCAAGCAGTCTCAAAGTCCCAATACACCATGATATATGGGCATTTCAAGCACTATCGAAGTCCCAATACACCATGATATATGGGCATTTCAAGCACTCTCGAAGTCCCAATCCATAGATTTTTCATTATGTTCCTTGGCACCAATCAAGTTTTCATCCATCTTCCTTACTTCACTCTTCTTTCAATAACTTATTTCTATGCAACGAGGAGGGGACATAGGGAGAAGAAGCAGCGGAAGTAGAAGGCAGGACTGTTCTTTCTCTAAGACAACATGCGTTGTTGTGGTCGTCAACATTAGGCTTGCAGCAGTCACCGAAGGTTGCTTTAGTACCAGAAGGCTTCAGTCCTCGGGAAGGTGAGAAACTATGCGAAGTTGAATTAGCATCTTAAATTACATAGCATTCTATATCAAAGTTTGTTGACAACTCTCATATTTTGTAGTGCCAAACTTAACAGACAATAAACTTGTTATCACCATCGCACATTTTTTGCACTATTCATCAACAAATAACTACATTTGGTCCATAGAGCTTACTAATCTTTGCAAGAATATTTCGACTAGGTCCTTCGTTCGACTACTTCAAAGATCATGTTGAACTGTCATGTCGATCACTGTTAAATTTTAATTAGCATTATGGTGTGTCTAGGAAGGCATGGATGTGTTGCTTGTTTTTGAAATTATACATGGAATGTGTTGAGTATAATTGTACAACTATTAGAAGGGAATTATAAAAATAGAACACCTTGGAAGGTATATCATATAAAAATGGTTTGTCCCGACTTCTGTTTTACGACAAGAAGGATCGACTGCCCCTTCTTTTCGTAGTTAATTGTGAAAACCTTTATCCAACAATTTAGCTATAGCCATAATAGAGAATACAAGAAGAATCAACCGACCCTTCTTGCAGTGTCGAATTTTTATGAAACGAATATTGCGAATAAGAAGGGTCAGCCAACCCTTCATTTAGGAGGGAATTGTAACCATAGAAAATCTTGGAGAAAGAGCGGCCGCTCTTTCTCCGAGAATATTTCTACTTTCCAACAAAGTCTTTAAAGAAAAAATTGTATAAACTTTGTTGTTAAAATGTTGATATCTTCTATCCTAGGGTGACACGTGGAATCATATTGTGACACATGGTATATTTGATTTGGCACATTGAGTATAGTGAGGTTACTATTTTTTCTTTGATTTGGCACATTGAATATAGAGAGGTTACTAATGCTGGTTTAACAACAACACAATCAGGAAGTGAAAATTCGCTGATAGTAGTTTTAAGGATTAGGCACATGCAAGATTACCCTTTAGTTGGAAATGCTAATTGAAAAATTAACATGAATTTATTAATTTATGTTAATCATTTGCAGAAATAGATAAATTTTTTAATTAATAAATTCACTTAAAGCATAAAAGACACACAGATCATTAGTAAAGACAAATCCAAAATGTAAATCAATGTATGGATTATTGATTGCAAAAATTAAACAATGTTCATAAATAATTTGAAGTGAAAATCAACATTCATGAACACTATAAAGGAGATTAATTACTTATATGCTCAAATTACTATCAACCAATTAAAATTAACTGATGGAAAATTAAGGGTTCAAGCGCATTCAAGATGGACCTGTAACTGATATGTCAATTGAAAAATTAACATCAATTATAATTTTCTGTAAAAACCATTTGCAGAAATAGCTAAAAGTTTTAATTGAATGAGTTCTTTTAAAACATTACGGATACACAGATCATAAGCAGAGAAATATCAAAGCTGTAGATCAATGTAATTATAGATTGCAAAAGATTAAACAATATTGATAAACAACCTGAAAGTGAAAATCAATATTGATCAAAGAAATTTGATGAATATTCAAAAGAATATGCAAGAGAATAACATAACTGTATTACTGAAAGTTTGCAAGAAATTACAAGCCCTGCATTAACCAGAGTATGCCCAATGATGATTTTCTCCCCCAAATTCCATCATCCCTAGGCTACGAGAGATCTACCCTTTAAATAATAATTACAATTTTCTTACAAAGGATAAATTCCCCCCAAAAATAGGGATTTCAAAAATCGAACTAGGCTAATGGCCAAGAAAATCTTGCTACATGGCTGCAATTTCTAACAATTCATCTATATTTGGATAATTGACCGACTCAAGCCCTAGCTGGGCATCACACGTAAATGTTTCCAGCTCATTTTTAGCCAAATTATTCCAAATACCAATAAAAATGTCGATCATTCCCTCAATGGAAACAGGTTTCCTGATTAACTGATCCACACCATCAATCCTGATATGCTCGAGGTGTTGGATCTTCTCTTTAGCTTCCTCGCATCGATGTTCAACCTGTTCTAGCATCAACTTCGGTTGACAAGCGCTTTCAATGAGGTCCATGATAGGGAACTGCAACTTCTCCATGATGCTATCCGCAGCATACCATCTCCTTCTGCAAACATCTTGTGCTTTATGGATAGTATCTCCAACCATATAATTTAGATCATGCCAAGCGCGCAACGCAGTTCTGATTTTCTTCAGTTGAAAACTACTGAGAGTAGGAATATTCTCAGCTTTCTCCTTAATGGACCTTTGCCATTCCACAATATCTTCATTGGCCTTAAAGGCCTACTGTCATTTAGCTACCTGCTGATCAAGAGTAATAGACATCTTCCCAAAAACAATGTGAGTCTCATGGATATCATTCAAGGTGTGAAACAATTCAGCTAGCAGCTTACAGTGTTCATCATTGACGTGAATGGCCAAATCCTTAAACTCCAGCTGGGAAAACCTAGAGAATGCAGAGGAGGATGCACTTGCAGTTGCATCCTCACATTTTTTTTCTAGCCCAACTATCCTTTGTGTATTGGCAGCATTTATCAAATACCTTCTTGAGATCAGTAACATAAGATTAATGTTCCTCATTGGTTTTGGCCAATTTCTTGTTAACACCTAAAAAGTGCTCATTACCTCATCTCCCTCACCACATGACTCATTTGTCTATTTTTCCCACCATCTTTGCCTCCAAAACCTCGAAAAACCATTAAAAAGCCACCAAAATGCCAAAAAACCCCTTTCCGCCCCAAAAATAATTTAAATTTCCTCAAAAGATAGCAAAACCCTCTAAAAAGGGCCATAAATTCCCAAAAATCAAATAAAAGGGAATAAAAAATATAAAAAAGAGGAAAAAGAGGGAAAAAGGAAGCAAAAACCCTAAACCATATCGTGCCAAAAACCATAGGTCAATACTCCACCACCAAAAACCTATAAATAGGTGATGGAGGCTCCCCATTTCATATCCACAATCTATCATATCCTCACTCTGCCAAAATCACTCCTGAAACCCTAGCTCACCATTTGAGCTAGCTTCCCATTTGAGTGCCCCTTTTGGCCCATTATCCAAACACCTTGGAGAAGGAGAATGAACCCATTGGAGCACAGAAGCAACCCTCCTGGGCTACTGCAAGAGCTCCACCAACCTCAACATTCGAGGTAAATGTAACTTTGTTCTCATTTTTAATACAAAAGAAAAATTATGTATATATTATTGTCTTTTTGTTTTCTGTTGATGCACATGTTAGCTTAGATTTTACCTTGTTTTACTGTCAAGTTTTACTGTTTTACTGAACTGCTACTAAGGAGTCCCTTCTCCTTAGTAGGTGCTCATTTGCACAAGCTAGGGTGAAAACCCTAGCTACAGTTTTGGTGACTCCACTGGGGACCCTTTGAATTTCTGGTTAAAAATTTAAAAAGTTTTTATTTTTTGCAAGTATTTTTCTATTTTCCCTGTTCGGCTGTGGTTTCGGCCAGTTGGGTTTTCTGCCGCAGATCACGGTTCTATTCCTCACAGCCGTGGCCCAGATTGCAGCTTTCGACTGCTTTTTCGCGATCCAGATCGCAACTTTCTGCCCTTTTCTGACGGCCCAGACCGCGACTTTCTGCCGTTTTTCCCTGACCTGACGATAGCTTTCTGCCTCTTTCCCGTGGCCCAGACCGTAGGTTTCTGTCCTTTGCCGCGCTCCAGACCATGCATTTTGGCCACAAACCCACAATCCAACTACAGCTTTTTGCCCTTTTGTTGTGCCCCAGATCGCGCATTTTGGCTACAGACCCGTGATCCGACCGCAGGGTTCACCCCTACAGCCGTGCTCCAGGCCGTGCATTTCAGTCACAGACCCACGATCTGTTTTTTGCATTTTTACCCTTTTTTGAACCCAGAATTTTTCTACAATATTTTCTGCACCTGCACAGCCACCTGTCCTGTCTGTAGCCACATTTACGTACAACCTTTTTCTGCAGTTTGCTTTCTGTTCCATTTACAGAATTTTTAAGTTAAAGCATTTACATTAGAAAAAGAAAATTTTGCATTGCAAGTTAAATTTCTGCATTATTATTGGTTAAAAAAGTTGCCCACGTGTGGCACTTTTGATTGGGTTCATTACCTCACACGCACACACTCTGTCACCTAATTCAAGTGAGCCTTAAAATGATACTTAACACAACCGACATTCTAACCCCACTTGGGGAACACATAAGAATATTGTAGTTAGGTAGGACAGGGGGGATAGGCATCCAAATAACAACCCTTGGTCACTTACTCTTGAGACATAGTGGTCGTCCTTTAGGGTACCAAAACCCCCTAGTATTTTTTGGCACGGTCACCACCAGTTTATCAGAGGGCCTCTCCCTTAGGACGGTTGAAGCAGCCAGACTCGTTCCGGAGGCATGAGTGGAATACCGCAATCCACCCAGTAACCGAAGGCTACCTACTCACTGTCCCCGTGTGGTGTTCCTTTTAGGCCCACACGGTGATAGGACAAGAGCTGCAGATTCACCTTTTCTGGACGTGTCATGAACGGGGTATCTTAGTTTCCTTTCTTCTAGGATTGTCTTACCTGGTGTCCCTCGCGGTCGGGGGATATATTTAGCCACTTGGTTCTACTATCCATATTGTCTGACTTGGATTTCATCACCTTGTAGAGGATATGTTTGGTCGAATCAGAATACTATTTAGCTAGGTGTTTTCGTGCTCCCTTACCTCCCTTTGGTTTAGTGAGTCCACCATTTTTATTTTTAGGCAACTGTTTGCTTGTTGGTATTCTGACCATTTTTTCTAATACTCTGCTTATTGTAGCATAGCTATTACAGTAAGCGTTTTGAGTTGGTTGTTGGCCTAAGTGCCGTATTTTTTGCGCTCTCCTTATGCACACTTGGTTGCATTAGGGTTTTTGAGCCTTTTTTCACTCGACACAACCCCCAGATACTTGACACCATCTATCACCATTGAGTCCCCGAGACACTCTCAGCGCCTCTGGGGTGAGCCCTCACAACACGGTTCACTTGACATCACTCGTCATATGCATAGAGCTGCATCACTCGACACCACTCATCATAGACCTAGAGCTTCGTCACTTGAATCCATTCGTCGACGCCATAGAGCTCCGTCCCCTGACTCTGACTCTCCTTATTTCATATCTGATTTTGAGGTAGAGTCGAAAAACCCTACCTACACAGCTCGAACCAGCCCCATGGATGGCATGACCTCTAACCCCTTCTTTGTAGGCACGATCGGTGGAACGTCCACAACAACCCCAGCAAGCACACTAGCCACAACCACACCTACCTTGGGTATACCCTCGATGGGGCCCACATCTACCTTAGGTATGCCGAAGATGGGTCCCACACCTACCATTCTTGTTACTATTCCCATTGCAGCGGCTACCATACCCAACCCAACCCCATCTGCAACTCACGTTACACTTGGCGGTGCAGGACCCTCCCATACCACCTGCATTCCTCCGTCTGGGGGTAACATCCCCAACATGAACCGAGCTCTCACATTTGGGGTCATCGGTCCCACCATGGCTGCCCCCACTAGTACGTCACATCCTTCTACTAGTTTACTATTCATGGCCAGTCTCAACCTTCCTGACCTAGCTAGATTGAACAACAATCCCATCAGACATGATCCCACATGGACTCACATGCCTACCAATCAAACATCCCCAAGTGTGATGGCAAGGCAGGTGAAGACCCACAAAATCACTTTATGTCCTTCCATCTATGATGTTCCTCCAACTCCATAGTGGATGACTCTGTCCAACCCCGTTTGTTACAACGAACTCTCACTGGCTCTGCAACCAAGTGGTACATCGAGCAGCCCCATGGGATCCATGCCACCTTTACTTCCCTCATCTCGACCTTCCTGCAGTTCTTTCAGTTACGTGTTCGCTATGACGCGGGAGTTGAGATCCTACTATCTTGCAGACAGAATACGACCACCCACATCACTGACCACAATCATGAGTGGCATCGACGCCGAAGCCTGTGCAAAATCAAGTTAGATGATCGTATCTTCCTAGATTGGTTTCTCAAATCTCTCCTTCCCATCATTACTAAGGATGTGGCATTTGAGCAACCCCAATCCGAGGAAGAAGCCATCTTAAAAGTCCACCAGTTTGACCTTATCTACACCCAGTCTGGTTACTTATATACCATTATACCCGACGCCCCCCATGATGATTCCTCCCGAAACGATGCACCGGGGGAATCCCATGCCATCGATGGCATCATTGGCCATGTTGCATCGCATAACCTGCCCTTTTCCATGACGCGTACTATTAATGGCCTCAACCTTTCGTGGGCTACATCCCACTCTCGAGCAACCAATTCGTATGCTCCCATGGCGCATAACCACCATTCCCACGGACCCTCATGTCCACCTCAATGCTTCGACCATGCATCCCCCGCTTACGTTCTCCCGGTTGCACCTCAACCATATTACCACCCGCAGGTCGCACATGCTCCTATATCCTCTCAAGCCCCCCCCCCGCGCTTATTATCTGCCATAGGCAGCACTTGCGGCAAATCAACCACTCGTCACACAAATGTATCAACAACCCCCACAAGGTCCAGCACCTGCACCGCCTCCACCCCCACCCACTTATTATCCACCCCAGCCTGCTCCTGCACCTGCACAACCGCAACACCCACGTGCCGCCCAAGGGCAGGTGTACGTGCAACAAAATCTGCATCATAACCAAAATACCCAACGCCAATAAGGCCAGCAAAACCATGGAAAAGGACGTA
This sequence comes from Larix kaempferi, assembly GCA_027924585.1. Taxonomy (NCBI): domain Eukaryota; kingdom Viridiplantae; phylum Streptophyta; class Pinopsida; order Pinales; family Pinaceae; genus Larix; species Larix kaempferi. Next base: position 3,549,595 of record BSBM01000417.1, read on the forward strand.
ACCATGGGAACAACCCCCCTCTAGACCAAGGCGACCAGCCACCTAATCCCCCAAACAATAATAATGCGGCACCTGCCTACCAAAACCCTGACAGGCCGCCAAAGCAAGCTAAAAACCCTAACTTGCGAACAAACCATACTTGTTCTATTTGCGGGGTCTATGGCCATTACACACATGCTTTCCCACATTTGGAGCGGGCATGACAAATTTGGACCGATGATGCCCACCTCCAAGGGCACGCTGCACCTTAGGCACCACCTAAACCCCCACCACCTCAAACTCAATCCCTAGTGTTACAAAACCCTTTACCAACCCTAGGAGTGGTGAACACTCAACCGTTACCTCCTCCTCAAGGAACCGCACCACCACAATAGCAAGTCACGTATGCTACGCCTGCCCACCCCGCTTTAGACTCAGGCACCCATCACTTGTTAATGATGTCATCCACCGATGTCAACCTTCAAACCCGTTGGAACCAATATGGCTCCACCCCTGAAGCTTCTCCCACCTAAAAAACCACCAATGCTCTTCCCATCGGTTAGCCATTACGCATACCCCTGGCCCCATTAGATGGAGCCCCAAAATCCACTTGGTTCCCACTTCACCGCATGAACAATAAACCCATTGCTTGCGTTGCGTCTAATTAAAACATTGTGGACAACTTATCTCAGTCCCCTGCAACCATGTCTGCATTAGAGGTCTTAAAAAATTGTCCTACACATCGCAAGAATCTGTTATCAGCCATTGGTGCTATTGACCCAACCGATTCACGAATGATGGCCTTTGATTTGGACCAATCTGAACCACGCCTGCCTTCCACATTAGCATTCCAAGTTTCTATATCCATTCAGAATCTTGTAATCCATTAGTGCATCATCGATGAGGGTGCCTCTACATGCGTTATGTCCACATTCGTTTGGAAAAATTTGGGATCCCCTACTCTACAGCCGTCCACCACTGCATTGTGGGCCTATGACGGCTGTTCTGCTCAACCCCAAGGTCTTTTAGCTATTGTCCCCGTCTAGTTGGCTGGTAAAACAATGCTTATTGACATAGAGGTCATCAACCCCAATTCGATTATAACCTCTTACTTCGCCACAGCTACATGTACGCCATGCAGGCGATTTCCTCATCCGTCTTTCGTAGCATGATGTTCCACCATGAGGGACGAGTGATCAAGATTGATCAACTCACCTATTACAATCCCAATGCCCCCACTGCACCCAAAAACATTCTTCCCATGGTTGAACAACCTGTCCGCGGTGCATCTACCTCATTGGTTTCCTCAGTTGGACCTGGAGTCTACTCAGATACACCGATGACTTCCACATTCCAATCCATTCCACCCCCGTCACTAGCAACTGAAATATCTGACTTATGTACCCTCTCCCATAATACACAAACACCCAACCATCAACTTCCCTTGTTACCCCAACCACCATTGGTACCCAATCATGTCGGCAACACACCTATCCATACAATCCCCTTCCTATTTCCCCCTTCGAGAGTAGTAAGCGCTCCGGTGATGGCCACACTAAACCTCCCGGGGTTAACTTTAGGACTACTTGTATGGTACATCACACCTTCCATTTCCCCTCCGATGACCAATGTCATCTTACAGCCAGTGCAACCTATCACCACTGCTAATCGGCCACCTCCTGGTGTCACCACTCCTTCCTCCTCTACCAACCCACCCCCTCTTGCCAAATACACTGGGGGCAAAGGCCCACAACCTTACACCGCTCCTCCCACGCCTAAAGCCACTAAGAATCCTCCACCATTTCGTGCTCCTACCAAATTCTCTTTGTGTGATGAGTTGGGCCATGCTACCCATTAATGTCCACAATTACCCACATTACAAGAGCACATGCAAATGCTTGACGATGACCCCAACATCCCAGTTGTCCAACTTGACCTTACCCCTAAGCCTCGCGATAAATCACTGCGTACCAATGACCTTTGTACAATATGCAGTATTTACGACCATTTGACTACAAAACATTTCCACAATGATGAGGAAATTCTCAAGGCTCTTACCGCACCTGAGTACCCCTAGGAGGATATGCACCATCGGTCCCATTTTCTATCGGAGGAGTCCTCCACCACCACAACCACCCAATTTTTGGTTGAGTCCAAATATTTCCTCCCCACCAAGGTCAACTGGTTTAAAGAGACCATTCCCACTCCCGATGCCTTCGAGGAAGGTAACATGGCCAATATCTCACCCACAATCCACATTGATATCTCTGCCCCAGGTGGTGCCCCTGAACTCATTACTTTGGGAGCCTCTTGCACCGAGTACGAGGTCAGAGAGTACAAAAAAAAATTTCAGGAGTTCCGCGATGTCTTTTCCTAGTCCTACACTGAAATGCCTGGTCTTGACCCCACTATCATAGAGAACCACATTGACATGTGGCCAGATGTGCCCCCCGTTCGCCAAAAACAGCGCTCCATTCACCCATCAAAGCTCCCCACCATTAAAGCAGAGATTGAGAAACTTCGTGCAGCAGGTTTCATTTACCCAATCGCATACAGCACTTGGGTTTCTAACCCTGTCCCTATAACAAAAAACAAGGCACCATCAGGGTATGTACTAACTTCCATGATTTAAACCAAGCATGTCCCAAAGACAACTTCCCGATGCCATTTATTGACCAACTCATCGATGCGTGCGTGGGGCATGAAGTCCTATCCTTCATGGACGGGTTCTTTGGGTATAACCAGATTCATATCCACAAAGAAGATCAATATAAGACTACCTTCACCACCCCATGGGGCACCTTTGCCTATAGGGTCATGCCTTTCGGCTTTAAAAATGCTAGGGCCACCTTCCAGTGAGCCATGACCTATTGTTTTCATGACTTGGTTCATATCCTATTAGTATATCTTGACGATCTCATAGCACGTTCCAAGAAACGATCCGACCACCTTAACGATCTCCGGCAAGTTTTTCTACGTTGTCACAAGTATCAGATCTTCTTGAACCCAGTGAAGTGTGTCTTTTGCGTTCCAGCAAGCCGGTTGTTAGGTTTCATTGTTTCCCACAAAGGAATCGCTGTCGACCCCCTCAAAGTTCAAGCCACATTAGACCTTCCCGCACCATGCATGGTCCGACAACTACAGAGCTTACAGGGGAAATCTAATTTCCTCCGCCGCTTCGTTCCTGATTATGCCACCACAGTTCATAGTTTCTTGCATATGCTTCGTACTCACATACCCTTTGTTTGGGATGACCAGGCGCAAGCTACATTCGAATCCCTTAAAAAATCTCTCATGCAAGCCCCTTTGATATCCCCTCTGGATTTCTCTTAGGACTTCATCCTTTACATCTCAGCATCCGACCATGCTGTGTCAGGGGTCCTTGTTCAAGAAGACGATGCTCGCCAGGAGCATGTCATTTATTACGTCAACCAAACCTTGTCTAGACCACCCCTACGTTACTCATATGAAGAAAGGATGGCCCTTGCTGTCGTCTTTTCCATACAGATATTGTGACACTACATCCTCCTAAGTCATACTGCCGTTGTCGCCGACTCCAACCCCATGATCTACCTCTTGAACCGTCGCCTTCTGCAAGGCCGCGTCACTAAATGGGTAATTATCCTACAAGAGTATGACCTAACTTTCACAACTCCAAAAAGTACTAAAGCCCTTGCGCTTGCCCAGCTCATAACCGACCTCCCATCCCTTTTGCCGTCCTTGCCAATCCCCGATGAGTTACTGGACAATCAGTTGTTCATCATCTCGTCATATGACCCTGGTATGGTGACATTCTGATATACCTTTGAACGCAGAAGTTTCACCCCGATATCGATCATGATGGATGCCACCGCATCCATCACCACGCCTCTCGGTACCTCCTTCTGGGCGATCTACCGATGCGGTGCCGACACTATCCTCCATCGTTGTCTCACACAAGAGGAGGATGAGCAAGTCCTCAACGACTGTCATAGTGGCGCCTGTGGTGGACATTTTTCTGGGATTCCCATAGCCAGAAGGTAATCCACGCCGGATATTTCTGGCCCATGTTGTTCACTGATTGCATCACTGCGGTCAAGCATTGCCATAATTGCCAACTCTTTGCCCTGAAGGCACAGACACCACCTGCCCCGCTCCATCTGGTCGTTACCGTTGGTCCCTTTTGTAAATGGGCCATCGAATTTATGGAGTGTAAACCCTCATCCGCCAATGGCCATAAATACATCATCGTCGTTGTTGACTACTTCACCAAATGGGATGAAGCCATGCCTACCTTCAACTGTAAAGCTAACACTGCTGCCCGTTTCTTTTTTAACCATGTGATTACACGATTCGGGGTCCCAAAACAGCTTGTCTTGGACCATGGTTCATATTTTGAAGATGCCATTTGGCGTGAGTTGTCAACTCTCCTTAAGTTCAAACATCATTCTACCTCTGCTTACTAACCCCAAGGGAACGACCATGTTGAGGCCATTAACAAAATTTTGAAAACAATCCTCCAACGCACTATTGACCGACATAATTCCAATTGGCATCACATGCTTTTCCCTGCATTATGGGCTTACCGTACATCAACTAAGACCGCCATTGGTTTCACCCCTTTTCACTTAGTTCACAGTTTCGAATCTGTCCTCCCCATCGAGTGTCAGATCCACACCCTACACATTGCTATTGAACTTCTCCCCGACACCTCCCCACCTGAACAATGTCTGCTATTATTAGAACAAGCTGATGAAGACTGTTGCACAGCCCTCCAAACAATTGAGGCTACCAAGAACCACTTCAAAGATGGTTACGACAAACATGTCCACCCACGAGCTTTCTATGAAGGAGATCTAGTCCTCGTTTACGACCAAGCCCACGACAAGACAGGTAAAGGGAAGTTCGAATCCATGTGGCAAGGCCCTTACATAGTGCATACCTTCCTTGGACATGGGGCATATATTCTAGTTGACTCAGAAGGCCACCCCTTGTGCAACCCCCGTAATGGGTTGTATCTTAAACGCTTTTATCCTAAACAATCTGGCGGACCCGTAGGTCCGTAATGTACAGTTTGATTTCTTTTTGTTTTCCAATTTTTTTCCCGCAACCTTATATTTGTCATTTTCCTGCATGATCACAGATGGACCATATTCCACCTTATTATGTTGGCTTTGCCGATGGAGCAAGCCACTGGTCTCCAAACCTCGCCTCTGTAGCTTGGGTCTTATATTCCCCTTCACATGAGTTGATTCACCTTGACGGAATGTGCATAGGTGCTGCTACCAATAACTAGGCTTACTACGATGCTGTGACTGGTCTCCTGACTGCTGCCCTTCAGATGGGTGTACATCACGTTCATGTGTTCCTTGACTCCCAGCTGCTTGTCTCCTAGCTCAACAACTGCTACCAAGTGTGTGATCCTTGCGTCTTTAGAAAGTTCCTGTGCACAAAACAACTAAGCTAACAGTTTCAATCTATAACATTCACTCGTGTCCCAAGAGCTCAAAATAGTGTTGCATATCAAATGGCTAACAACATCCTCGACTGGCATATCAATCACACATGTAAATCATCCATCATCCATAATCATTACATATCAACACATCACAAACATAAAAATCCCAAAAAGACTACATCTACAACAAAGGGTATCCACGTGCAATAAACAACCCAAAACATTACAGGTGCATCCAAGTGCATACAAAAATAATCACCGCAAAAATGCATCCATGTGCATATCTATATAAATATATCATCGTCATATAAAGGTCATGAGTGTCCCAGCACTCAGATATACAAAAAATATACATCGAGTTGCCTCAACAACATCCCTGTCATAAAATACATGCCGTATATACAAAAAATTCTGAATGCCCATACGCATCGGGGGGAGTCCCTAGCACTCCCTAATGAGAGTCATATCGCCCATCCGAACCATCATCACTCTCCGTTGCCACCGCCTCTGCTGTGGACTCATCCTCTCCTCGCTCCTCCTCCAGATCCTCCTCTGGATCCTCCTCATCCCCCTGTCGATTCTAAGGCCTCCTCTCCTCGGCCAATACTTCCACCTGAATCAGAATCACCCGCCAATCCCATGGAGCCTCGTGATAGGCCTCGACCACCTCCCGATTAAGCTACCACCACCCCTCGTCGGAGACCCCAACTAGTAGTTGGTCGAAGGTAACTCACAAGGACTCCAAAGTTTTGTCCGCATCCCATTGTCATACCTCCCCTCGGTCTGGAAAGGCTGGCAATGCTATGTGCCCCCTACACTCCCTATGCCCCGACGGTGGCTAGGGTCCCACATCTGCATCAAACAAAATCGCAAATGGTTAGCATCATCATATATCTCTAACCTCAAAACATCCAACATAAAACAATCAAGAAACTAGATATATACCATCTGGACCCCAAACCTGCCCTAAGGGTCGTGGCACCTTCGAATCTCGCTAGTAGTCCATCTCGCGATACGGGTAGTCATCAAAAACCACCGGCATTTGCAGCCACTGCAAATAGAGCTCCCATGTAAACTACTTCCCCAACTCTCCACCACCCCGCTGGCTCATCATCTGACCCCACCACACCATCCACGACTCCCTCAACCCCCCATCCCAAATCGACACTCGTAGCTGCAGTGTTGGAACTCGCTGCATGAAGAAAGCACACAAAAATGACCCATAACAGAACCCTTTGCCAGATACCTTCACCTTGCTTAGCTACCGCTGAACACAGGTGAGGAATATCTGGCCCCAAGCAACGAAGGTGCCCTGTAATACCCGCTCTATCAACTGCATCTGTCCCCCCAACGCCCGGTTGGGCGCCTATGACCTCAACACTTTGACCACACATGCTGCAATCACCCAAACTGATGGCTCCTTTAAGTCACAAATCAGAAGTGCATTCTTATGCACTTCTACCGTAGGGAAGTAGTACCAATCCAACATATCCTCCATGTCCACATCTGCGGACCTTCGTGGTTGGGTATCTGCCACCCTACCAAAACAAGGTAGTCCCTTAAAAAAGAACACATCTTCCAGGGTGAGCTCTAGTCTCTCCCCCTGCACCATGAAGGCCTGTATATCCGGCTCCCAAAATCCCACCAACCTGTTCAGCAGCAATACTGCTGAACGCATCATCGACACCTATGCAAACTTCAATAGCCCACACAACCCCAAAGTCCCCCGGACATGTCAATCATCCCATATGTACTCCATGAGATCATCAGGTATCTCGTGCTCTCGCCATAGTACTCTTGGCATCCTATCAATCCCACAATGAAAACTCATCAGAACATCATCAAATAAACCATCATCCCCCCTCGGTATGACTCCACAATCCCGATCCAGATCGCGACTGTGGGGCCCAATGTCGCTATCCCAAATCATGGCTATCGAGACTACAGCCGTGATCGCAGATCGTGCATGTGGGGGCCATAGTCACAATCGTAGATCGCAGCTGTCCAGGAAACAACCACGGTCGCAGATCGTGGCTATCCAAGCCATAGTCCTAATCTCATATCGCAGCTGTGGAAGCCACAACCGCGATTCATGATCACGACCATCACCTCGAAACCCACGATCCACACCCCTCATGGACCATACCAGCCCCCTGAGGACCCACTACCCACCTGAATCGAGAAAAAATTAAAGGTAGAAGTTCAGTGAAATACCTGCAACTCGCGGAAATAAAATCGACTAGTCGGATCACCTAGAAATGCCAAATCCGCTTTGGCCCACCACACTCTCCTTTCAAAGTCAACCACACAAATGGCACTTGGCATTATGGGTCCACTTACTATTTATAGACAATTGACTTTTTCTTGATTCGGCCATTTTGGATCCATACGGAGTCCATTTTCCAAATCGTTTCCACCATTGGAATCAGAATGATGAGACCTTCAGAATGGTGGACTCGATTTCTTGTTTTCTTAGAACCCCTTTTTTTGAATTTTTTCCATCCACTTTGCCATCTCGATTTGCGTGCCACATTGGCTGTTATCAGTTTTTAATATTCCTTATACCATCGGATTCAGTTTTCTGAGCCTGTGATGATGCTTGAGATCATTTCTCGCTCTCAAGACCAGATTTTTCGTGCATTTTTCACCAGCCCCTAGTCATCTCGGTTTGCGTGCCACCTCGGCCGTTATCCATTTTTTACGTTGTTTATATCACTGGATTTAGTTTTCCGCACTCATGATGATTGTTAGAACATTATTACACCTATGTACATTAATCATTTATTAATGATGGTTAATTTGTGCCCAAGTGATTAATTATTACATCCCTAAGTTGGTTAGTTGATAAATGGTCAAACTATCTTGAACTAGTTAGCAATGTGAACAAGTGCTGAGTCAAACCAGCTGTTTGGAGCGCTCCCCAGGGCAATTAATGCATTCACCATTCCTAGAGGGCCCTCCTCAGGTCAATTAATGCATTCAGCATGCTTCTCTTCTACCTAGGGCGCATTTGCTCAGTTTGTGGACAATCTTGCCAACTTTGTCATATTTTTGGCCAATTTTAGCTACCAAACCTCTAACCAACCAGTTTCTTCACATGTGTGTGGTCACATGGGCCTGTCCAGTCATTCCAAGCATTCACACAGCAGATTCGAACCAGTTTGGGATGGTTTGGGATATTTTGGTCAACCTAGGGGGGTTTGAGCTATTTCTAAGCTAGATCAGTGTGAACACTCCAGATGGATTCGAATTCTTCCAGATTTGTATATATGAGTGTTCTTAACCTATTTTGAGGTTGGACAGTTAATAATATTGATATTATTCACCCATTTCATGTGTATTGTTCTTCATTCATTTACAATTTTTATGCTATTCCTGCAAATGTTGTGCAATCTTTCACCAGTGAGGAATCCATAGTAGCTAGGTTCTGCTGTGATTGAGATTTTACATGGTATCAGAGCTCTTGGAGCTAGAATTCGAACCAGCAAGACTGTTTTAGTGGATTGCCAGAAGCAGTGGAGAAACCACATAATTCCTGAGGCCATTGCCTTGAGCTTACTGGAGAAATCTAGTGGCTCCTCTCAGGTGTGATGCTCTCCCGAATGCACCCACTATCCAAACAGGGTTCGAATCTGTTAGTGTAGATCCCTCCAGAGTGATTTGAGAGTTGTTTGCAGGTATTGAAGACCAACACTGTCAGCAAGTGCGAATTGCAGCAGAGAAGAATGGAGCCATCTCACCCAAACGTGCTCACTCCCTTCAACTATTTCGATTGGAAGGCAGAAATGGTGATTTTGCTGAGATCTAAGGGTCTCTACAGAGTTACAATGGGCACTCAGGTGGAGCCAAACTCAGCTGTGGAGAAATCCAAGTTTTTTAACAGAATGGATGAGGCATTTGGCCTCCTTTGTCTCAGCATTTCGAGAGACCTCCTGTTTCATGTAGAAAGTCTAGCAACTCCAAATGAAGTATGGCTCAAGCTTGAGACCCTGTTTGGAAAGACTGATGAGATGAGAGGCCACCAGCTCGAAAATGAGCTTGTCTCACTGAGCCCAGGGAATTTCGATTCCATCCAGGATTTCTTCACCAAGTTCAAGAACTTGGTCTTGCAGATCAGACAATGTGGCATAGAAAAGAAAGAAGAACAGTTGGTGTTGTCCATTCTCTCCAAATTGGGTTCTGAATACTCAGTTTTTGTGTCTTCCTTCAACTCCACAAGGCTCACAGTTAGAGGTTGGAAGATGCCATCTTTGGCTGACTTCATGGAGATGCTAACTCAAGAGCAAGACAAGCTGGTCTTGATGGGCTCCATCAAGCAAAAAGATCAAGTTCTTGCAGCTGGAGATTCGAAATGTGGAAGAGGCAAGCAAAAAACCAGGGGGTCGAAACCTCAAGAGAAGAAGAGGAAGGATGAGAGGCCCAAATCCTCTGAGGGGGTTTCGAATCCTGTCAAGAACAAAGGAAAGAAGGCTGAGAAGACAAAATGTAGCTACTGTCAAAGAGGTTTTCATCCAGAGAGCTCATGCATGAAGAAAACCATAGACACCATGACCTATCTCCTATAGAAAAATAATATTCCTCTTCCTGAAAGTTCCAAGAAGAAGGAGTGCGTTTATGAAGACAAGGAGAGCTGCCATGCTTTGGTGGCTAGTTCATCTCATTCACCTTTGTTCATCATTGATTCAGGTGCCTCAAGGCACATGGCTTCCTCAAGAGATTCGTTTTCTGAACTTGCACCCTACAGTGGCCTCTCCATTCGAATGGGAGATGACTCAGAAATCCCTGCTCATGGCATTGGGAAAATCTCTATGGAGAATGGCTTCTTCTCCAATGTGTTGTATGTGCCAAATCTTGCAGCAAACTTGCTCTCTGTATATCAAATGACACATACTGGAGCAGCAAAGAAGGTGGTCTTCACTCAGGATGATGTGGAGATATCAGAAGTTTCCACCGGGAAAATTGTTGCAATGGGTGTTGCAGACCATGACATGAAGATGTACAAGTTCTCCCACTTCCTCGAGTTCTCTTCACCAAGTGTACTTCTGTCACATGGGAATGAGACCAGCAAGATATGGCATCAAAGGTATGGTCACCTAAACTATAGATATCTTCAAGTTTTAAGCAAAGAAAAGATGGTAGAAGGGCTGCCACAAATCAGTTTTTCAAGTGGAACATGCAAGGGTTGCATGATTGGGAAGCATCCTAAAAAGAAGTATGACAAAGGGAAGGCAAGGAGGGCTGATCAACCACTTGGGATAGTGCATTCTGATCTGATAGGGCCACTCCCCACACCCTCCTATGGCTGCAGCAAATATGTGCTCACCTTCATCGATGACTACTCAAGGTACTGCTGGTTATTTTTCCTTAAGCAAAAATCTGAAGTCTTTGAATGTTTCAAAATTTTTAAGAGCATGGTTGAGAACTTCAGTGGGAAGGCCATGAAGGTTTTGAGGACTGATAATGGCAGAGAGTATGTCAATAACAATTTGCAGCAGCTCTGTCAAGAGCATGGCATTCAGATGCAACACTCAGTGCCCTACACACCACAGCAAAATGGTGTTGCAGAGCGCAAAAATAGAGCACTGAAAGAGATGGCAACTTGCATGTTGCAAGCAAGGGATTTGTCTCCCAAATTGTGGGCTGAAGCTATGAATTGTGCAGCATATGTTCAGAACAGAGCACCACACAAAGCATTGCAAGGAATCACTCCATTTGAAGCATGGATGGGCCACAAGCCCAATGTCTCACATTTCAGAATTTTTGGCTCAAGGGCTTGGGCCAGAATTCCACCGGAAAAGAGAAAGGCCTTGCAGCCCCAAAGAAAGGAGTCAATCATGGTTGGGTATGCAGAGGATTCCAAGGGCTACAAGCTCTTTGATCCATCCACTCACAAAAATTTCATCGAAAGAAGTGTCAAATTCGAAGAGGAAGAATTCTTGCAAGCTAGTGAACAAGGTGATGGGGAATGCTCATTCCCTCGTCTTGATGATGAAGTAAGTAGTGATTCTTTCTCTGATATTTCTGATTCTGATATTGCTGAAGATGATGTTGATATGGATTCTGAACATATCCCTCCCTCAAGGCCCAAGTGGGCAGAGAAAACAATTCAAAGTGCCGGAGAGCTTGTGGGAGATCCCCAAGATGCTAGGAAAACTAGATCTCAATTTCACAATTCCTTTGCATGTGATAATTCTGATCTGAGTGAGGAATGTTATTTGATGGTTGGATCTGATCCAATGTCATATTCAGAAGCATGTACAGACCCAAGGTGGCAATCAGCCATGCAAGAAGAGATGAACTCACTCCATGAGAACAAAACTTGGGATTTGGTCCCTCTTCCTCCCAAGAGGAAACTAGTGCAATGCAAGTGGATTTATAGAACCAAAGTAGGATCTGATTGCTCTGATCTGAAGTATAAGGCCAGGTTGGTAGCTAAGGGTTACTCTCAGGTCCAAGGAGTGGACTATACAGAGACATTTGCACCGGTGGCAAAGATGGACTCCATAAGACTAGTTTTGGCCATTGGGGCTTCCAAGCGATGGGAGATTCATCACATGGATGTAAAAAGTGCCTTTCTTCATGGGGATCTGAATGAGGAGATATATATGCAGCAGCCTGAAGGTTTTATTTCTGATCATACACTTGTTTGCAGGTTGAACAAATCACTCTATGGGCTCAAGCAAGCTCCTAGAGCATGGTATGCAAAAATGGACAATTTTCTGCTATCTTTGGGATTTGAGAGGTGTAAGTCTGATCCAAATGTGTATATGCAGCATGTTAGTGATCTGATATTGATTATTGTACTGTATGTTGATGATCTTTTGATCACTGGTAGCTGCACCAAAGAACTTGACTCAGTTAAGAGAGCATTGCATAGTGCATTCTCCATGACCGATCTAGGATTGCTAAAACAATTTCTGGGTTTGGAGATAGATCAATCTGTGAATGGAATTTCTGTATGTCAGTCAAGGTATGCTTCAGATTTGCTGCAGAAATTTAAGATGGCTGAATGTAAGTCTGCAAAATTTCCATTTCTTTCAGGAGTTAAGCTTACAGGATGGGGTTCTTCACCACTAGTTGACAGTTCACTGTATAGACAACTAGTTGGGAGTTTGTTGTATCTTACACACTCTCGACCAGATTTGTCTTATGTTGTTGGGGCTGTTGCAAGGCACATGCAAGAGCCTCATGAGATCCATTGGAAGGTATCCAAGAGGATCCTTCATTATGTTCAGGGTACTAAGTCCTTTGGTATCCATTATGCTGCTGGTTCATCCCTTGAACTAGTAGGATTTACAGATTCTGATTGGGCCGGTGATTGTATCGATCGAAAGTCAACTTCCGGTTATGTCTTTATGCTTGCACATGGACCTATATGCTGGTCAAGCAAGAAACAAATCACTATTTCCTTATCTTCAGCTGAGGCCGAGTACAGGGGAGCAGTTAATGCAGCCACACAATGTGTTTGGTTGCAAGGTATTCTTGCAGAGTTCGGGATTGTCTTTGATTCACCCACTATTCTTTGGTGTGATAATCAAAGTACAATCAAGATTTCTACCGATCTAGTACAGAGACAGAGGACCAAGCACATAGAGATACACATGCATTACATTCGGGGTTTGGTGCATGACCGGATCATAGCATTGCAGTATTGCCCATCCAGTGAGAAAACTGCTGATATCTTCACCAAGTGTTTTACCGAGAAGACCTTCACTCACCTTAGATCTTTGCTTGGGGTGAGTGATGCATGGTGATGATTGGTGTATTTTGATATATGCCACATGTCCATTTTAGAGGGGAGGTTTTATTTCCCATGTGGTTTTCCTCCTTACCTTGGTTACATGGACAAATAAATTTTATGATGTAAAACGTGACTTGAGCCTAGTTGCCAAGGCCTTAATTTTTGATATTTCACTAATTCTAGCTTAAGGGGGGGTGTTAGAACATTATTACACCTATGTACATTAATCATTTATTAATGATGGTTAATTTGTGCCCAAGTGATTAATTATTACATCCCTAAGTTGGTTAGTTGATAAATGGTCAAACTATCTTGAACTAGTTAGCAATGTGATCAAGTGCTGAGTCAAACCAGCTGTTTGGAGCACTCCCCAGGGCAATTAATGCATTCAGCATGCCTAGAGCGCCCTCCTCAGGTCAATTAATGCATTCAGCATGCTTCTCTTCTACCTAGGGCGCATTTGCTCAGTTTGTGGACAATCTTGCCAACTTTGTCATATTTTTGGCCAATTTTAGCTACCAAACCTCTAACCAACCAGTTTCTTCACATGTGTGTGGTCACATGGGCCTGTCCAGTCATTCCCAGCATTCACACAGCAGATTCGAACCAGTTTGGGATGGTTTGGGATATTTTGGTCAACCTAGGGGGGTTTGAGCTATTTCTAAGCTAGATCAGTGTGAACACTCCAGATGGATTCGAATTCTTCCAAATTTGTATATATGAGTGTTCTTAACCTATTTTGAGGTTGGACAGTTAATAATATTGATATTATTCACCCATTTCATGTGTATTGTTCTTCATTCATTTACAATTTTTATGCTATTCCTGCAAATGTTGTGCAATCTTTCACCAGTGAGGAATCCATAGTAGCTAGGTTCTGCTGTGATTGAGATTTTACAATGATGCTTGAGATCATTTCTTGCTATCACAATCACCCCTTTTCTGACATTTTGTCTATCCACCATGCAACTGCGGTCTGCGAGCCACATCGGCCGCCATCACGTTACACTTGCTTTGACACTGCAAGCATATCCATGAAATTTCCACTCCCTTCATACTGCAATTATTTTGTTATTTTTCCACCATTCACCATCCTGCAAGGAGGCACCACCAGTGTTCGCCCCTAACCCTCGTTCTTGGTTCTCATCGATGTCCCTTGATTGAACACTCTCTCCTTGCTTGGCCATTCCTTTTATTCGGTATGATTTTATCCTTTTTTCGGGCCGGACAATCCTTTATGAAAAAGGCACTTAGGGAGTTTTTGTTAAACTCTTTTCTGACTCCTAAAAGAATTAAAATTTCGTTGAGCAATCTTGCTTCCTTTCATGCTCATTAAAGTAACTGAAAGGGAGTCTATCTAGTATAAGTTTAACCCTTTTCTGAACCTGGTAGACTAATTATGAAAAAGGAATACTCTAGTCACACCAGCTAGAAGAGTTCTCCATTGCATCCTTTTATGCTTTTTCGGGCCTTGGAGACTAACACACGAAAAAGAAATCCCCTAGAGTCGTCTTATTGTTTTCAGACTCTCTAAAATTAAAAGCAACCACGAGCATGCACTGTCCTAGGATTGTATAAATCCACACGACGGTACCATTCCATTATTTCAGAGTCTTCTTGTCGCTTTCAGACTCCTTAAAATTGAAAGCAATCACGAGCATGAACTATCCTGGGCTCGTATAAATCCACATGACAGTACCATTTTATACCTTCTTTGAGCTCCATAAACCATGAAGAAGGACCCAACGGTGCCTTCTGGTGCCATGACAGATCATATCTCGTCCCCACATTATGGCAGCAACCCCAATACGGTCGCCTTTGTTTAGAGTATTCTGTGATATGCCACCCTTAAGAGTTTCCAGATCTCATACATCAATTTGACACCTCGAGCCTCTCCCATTACAGTAATATTCCCTGATCCCTTAAAATATGATCCCTTTCCCTCAAAATTAAGTTTCATATGCTTCCAGGCCAACCATGTCATCATACTCTGAATAAAGGAAGTTTGAGTCCCCCTCCCCACTCTACGACCCCAATTATTCCCCATCCCCAAAGTATGTTAGTCACACTATCAGAACTATTACCTTTTGGTTATTCACCTCACACTCCTATCGAGGAAACATCATTTCCTTGATAGTTGCAATGTCTCCCTTTGTCGATGCCAACTAATCTATTCCAGAGGCTAGACCCAAAGGTCCCTGTGCCTTGGACTCATCACCATCAATGCTGAGTGCCTATGGATAATTTCGAAAGGAGTCCTCAGTGCCTCTCTAAATGATTGTTTCTCACATGCTCGACGCCAACACCTTGATCGCATCATTGAGACTCGTACAGAGTATTATTCTTTTCAATTATTTGTCAAAGACCCCCGACTTCCCCTGACTCTAGCACATTGGTGAGTCACTTTGGAACACCCAAGTATATGTTCCCAGGGATATCCGGGTTGCGTTGGCGATAGTATTCAGAGGACACCCACTCAAATGCTTCCTTGAGTACCCAATATGTTGATGTATATGTAACTTCGGAATGTATTTCATATATGTTGTATGTACTCCTATAGAGATGGTATTATTCCTCTATACGGAAGTGTCGTCATTTATATTGTAAATGTCGTAACTTATACTTGATGGGTTATTAGACCACCTTGTTGGGGTCGGCCCTGTATAAGTCATGTGGGTCAAATGTTTATTAGACCACCCTATTGGGGGTCGGCCATGTGGGTCAAAGGGTTATTAGACCACCCTATTGGGGGTCGGCCCAGTCAGCATTATGTTATGTGGTTAAGTTCGAGCCTACATGATTTAGGTAAAAGGCAAGTCAAGTCAAGTATAAATAGAGTGCGGGAGGCACTCTATTTATTCACTCACTTCTCACTCATGCACTCAAGGAGAAGTGGCACACTTATGGAGGAGGAGGATCTGCTGCTAGGATATCTCTTATGTTTGGGTTGTATCATTGCTCTATCTATCTCTGAGAAATTTATTGGGGTTTTTCACCTTTATGGTTTTCCCCAAGTAAATCTTTGTGTCTGTTGTGTCCTTGCATTATTGTCTCCATGATTGATATGCTGTAGATATGCTATACATGTTGTTCTCTCAGTTAAGATCCTAGATCAGATTGAAGTAAATTCTGAAAATTTAACATGGTATCAGAACTAGCCTGAAAGAAGGCATGATATGGCATGTATGACACTTGTTGCACTTACGATGCTAGGGCTTGATATAGCAAAAACCAGTCATCGTAGCACTTTCACTATAAATCTAATTTGGCGAAGTTTTCGGATCTGAAATCTTTACAGATCGAATATTAAATCACCATGTACCTTGTGTCCAAAGGACAACCTCTAATTCGTTTTACTTTGTGATTTATGATCTATACAATATAGGGTTTCTGCCTCTTCCAGATCTTAGTCAAAATCAGGTGACCTTGGGAAAAAGGTCATAACGTGGGCTAGGAAGCTCCAAATGAAATTTCGTAAAAAGTGACAGGTAGTAATTAGACTGCACTATCTCAGGAAAAAATTTCAGAGGACGAAGTTGAACCAGTGACACGTGGCACTCCGTACAATTTCACTCTCCTGTATTATCCCATAAACAGGTCATGTTGCAACACTTAGCATAAATCTCTCTTAGAGAATCCAATTGAGGTCAGACCTATTAGGATGGAAAGATAACAGGTAGGGATATCTCAAGAAACTTTGTCATACCTTGTGGATCGAAAAGTTCGGAGTTACACTAGAAACAATCTGGTACATATTTCTGTCAAAACAGAATTATTTTTGAGTACCTTCATTCATGGCTTCCGGAATTTAGGGCTTCGGAGAAAGTTGGAATTTTTGTAATTGGAGACCATGGCTGGATGCTACTCATCAAAATAGAAATTTAGAGACCAAGATCATAATTTTTGGTTGGGCAGAAGGCCGGGCTTGATCAGACCCTAGTTCGGGACTTTGATCAGAAAAATGGAAAATTAGGGCTTCTGTAAAAATGGGAATTTTTCAAACCTGTGACCACGGCTGGAAGCTCCTCAGAAAAATAGAAGCTTAGAGCTTTGGATCAAACCTTTTGATTGGGCAGAAGAGTGGGCTTCATCAAACCCCAGTTCAGGGTCATGTCCAGTGAATCCGGAAGTTTCAAAGGCAAAATTGAGGAGTGAAACTTTGCAGTTTTCAAATTCTGAATATACTAGCTTGATCAACTCATCAAGGCGCATATTTCTATCCTTTCGGAAGTTTGAAATTCAAAGTTTGAATTTTTGGGGTTTCTCTGACAAACCCATATCCAGCTCCAGCTCCAGTTCTTGCAAATCAAGTGGATTGGGTTAATCCTAGAAGAAGATGGATTGGTCACCTGCATAAGTAAAGAAGTTCTTGTTTCAGAGGGAGATGAGGCTATGGCCTTACATAAGAATATTACAAGCGATCTCGACAGGTATGACTCATCGATGTATGTTTCGATATTTGTTCATGATTAAGTTTATGGTATGATTGTCTTCATATTATTATGGTTAGTACAATCTTGATTTTAGATTTGTCGTATCACCTTAACAAATTTATGAATGCATGATAGAAGATATTCATTGATTAAGGTGTTGACACTTATGATTGTACTAATGCATTATGGTGTTGTATGAGGTTTATGTTGTCTACTAACATGAAAGGTACACCAAGAAAGACAAATCATGTTCTGGTTCAAGAACATATGATCATGATGACATGAGGACAAAGATTCATCCATTGTCATGGATCTCATAGAAGATCCATTTACGAGGTATGTATAACTTGGTTTTATAATGGTTAACCTATGAGATATACAGGTTACTAGCACAAGTCATTGAAGAAGAACAAGAATACATCATGTGAGGATGTTAGACATAACTAGATAGCATGCTAATCCAGGTATGTTTTTCCTATATCAAGATAGAATCCTACCTTGGGTTAGGATCTTATACTGTTGTGTTGTTGATATGATTATTCATGAAGTCATAAGTTT
Organism: Larix kaempferi; assembly: GCA_027924585.1. Classification (NCBI taxonomy): domain Eukaryota; kingdom Viridiplantae; phylum Streptophyta; class Pinopsida; order Pinales; family Pinaceae; genus Larix; species Larix kaempferi. Next base: position 3,567,743 of record BSBM01000417.1, read on the forward strand.
GAATAATCATGGGTATATGCATATTATGTGTCTTACCTCAATTAATGATATGACTAACCCGAAGAGTCATAGGTTTATGTAATTATAGGTTTAGACATGTTATGTTTCTTATGATTTAACTAACCAAAAGAGTCCTATGATCAAATAAGAATATGCATGAGTAAAAGAAGACTTCCCTGAATCCTTGAACACTAATGTTTATTATCTGTGTTTGAAATGATCCTGACTATACATGCTTGAGATTATTGTGATTATACTAATGAATGTTTGATTACGTATGAGACCTAGACGATAACACAATGATGATACTAACAAGCATGCATAAGGATCGAGAATGAATATAAGTTCAAGGACAAGTAATCCAGGAAGCAAAGATCAAGAGGGAGTACACTCTAGTGGTTTCTGCAAGGATGCAGATATTCAGAGGGAGTTGACCATCTCTCTACATTCCACAACAAAAAGGTGTAGAAGAAGCTACTTCAGATTAGGACTCCATTAGCTCCTGCAAGGAAGCGAAGACTCAGAGGGAGTCCACCCAACGAACAAACAAAGATAAGTATTTGAATTGTCATTTCTTAAATAATACTGTTCAATAATGTATATATTGATGTTCCTAGAATTAGGTTGTGTATTATGCATATTAGAATAATGGCATTGATGAACAGTATACTACTAATATGCATGGGTAAGTGGCCTATGGAACTGTACAACATTCCATTGCTACTTATCTAGAATGAAACCTCTTTGTTGACATGTTGGGAGTTGTGCACACTCTTAACAATGTTCTGGTAGAGATTGGAAGGCATCTAGAAAGTTACGGGATATGGATAAATGTTGTATTGAAGCATTGGCTAAGATAATTGCATGACTGTATGACATATTTCTTTATGTGTAAGAATTTGTTCTAAAAATTATGAGATGTTTCTAATCATTCAATTTAAACTATTTTGTAGGAAAGACCGTATATCTTCACCTACAAAAGGACTACAACATTTGTTCCAACAACAAAGATATCTATTGAAGATATTGAAGTTCCCAGGATCTGGGATGAACAAATGGAATGCCATGATCCGTCGATCATGAAGAATGATGTTTGGGATGTAGTCCCAAGACCTGAAGGGAAGTTTGTTATGACTTCCATATGGATCTATCAAGATCAAGCATGCTGCAGATGGCAGCATAGAGAAATATAAAAGTGATGAAATAGAAGATACACCAGATGGATTTCGAGACAACTTTCTTGAATGCTGTAGTTGAAGAAGAAGTGTATGTGGAGCAACCACTTGGTTCTGAGACACATGATAGGAAATCATATATGTGCAGAACTTGGTATGGTAGGATAGGCAGCTTTCTATCCAGTTTGGTCTTTACCAAGAGTAAAGCAAGTTCCAACCTTTTCTACAAGGTTGAGGAAGGCAATCCAGTGATACTACTTTTGTATGCGGATAACCTATTTGTTATAGGTGAAGATAGATTGATTGCCGACACGCAGTGGAAGCTTGCTGCCGAGTTCGAGATGAAGAACTTGGGGATGATGCACTATTTGTTTTTGGCATGGAGGTGTGGCAGAATGCAGGTGGGATCTTCCTTGGTCAAGGGAATTACACAATAGATATCCTGAAGAGATTCGGGATGATGGATTGCAAGGCCATGGCCACACCTATGGCATCGAATCTGAAGCTTCTATGTGATGCTTCATCTGAGCTAGTTGATGTCTCTATGTATCGTCAGATGATTGGGTCCTTGATGTACCTGACAAACACGAGACCAGATATTTGCTTTGCTGTGAACACATTGAGCCAGTTCCTGACGGATCCGAGGAGTGTTCACCTGGTTGCTGTAAAGCATGTTCTAAGGTACCTAAAGGGTACAGTGGATTTTGGGCTCAAGTATGAAGCGAATCAAAAGTTTAACATGCAGGGTTATGTTGATTTAGATTGGGCTGGTAGTGCTGCAGATAAGAAGAGCACATCTGGGTGCTGCTTCAGTATGGGATCAGGTGTGATCTCTTGGTTTAGCAGGAAGCAGTCCCGCGTAGCATTGAGTATAGCTGAGGCAGAGTATGTTGCAGCCTATTCAGCTAGTTGTGAGGCAGTATGGCTATGGAAGCTACTGTCTGATTTATTTGATCTCCCGTTGGATGCTACTGGTATCTTCTGTGATAACTAGAGTTGTGTGAAGATGTCTGAGAACCCAGTGTTTCATGACAGGTCGAAACACATAGAGATCAAATATCACTATATCAGGGATATGGTGCAGAGAGGAGCTGTGAAGCTCCTGTATGTTCCAATGGACGACCAGATTGCAGATGTGCTGACGAAGCCACTAGCCAGAGTGAAGTTCAAGTACTTTAGAGAGAGGCTTGGCGTTCTTTAGATCGAGGACACTTCGAGGAAGAAGTGATGGACACATTTGTTGAAGCCATTCCAAGCATGTTGGAAGGAGGATCCTTCACATGGCTGTGGATGTAAGCGTTGGATGATGAACATCAGAATGATGTTCTGGATTCTGCTGGATATGATCAGTTGGATCATTTTTATGTATGTATGTATGCATCATGTTGGATGCTGGATATGATCAGTTGGATCATTTATATGTATATACGCATCATGTTGGATGCTGGATATGATCAGTTGGATCATTTATATGTATGTATGCATCATGTTGGATGATGGATATGATCGGTTGGATCATGTGTATGTATTTTGTATATGCATCATGTTGGATGCTTGGACCATATATCTATATATGTATCAGGTGGATACATTGTATGATCAGGTAGATCATGTATATTGATATCTATCAGATATGATCAGGTAGATCATGCATGTTGATGGATACATTGTGTGGATCATGTATCTATGTATCAGGTGGATACACTATGTATGATAATATGTATCAGGTAGATACGTGGTGTGCATCAAATGGATGCATTGTATGATCATGATGATCATGGCTGATGAGCTTCTCCAGATGACATGTAGCAGGATGTTGCAGTGATGATGATCAGGGTGATCATGTGTACATCAGGATGATGTATGATGAGTCTCATATGATACTCTGTGGCCGTGGAATAGGTTGTCCAGATGAGCATATAATTTGGCCCTGGAAGATTTGCAGATAGTCTTTCAAGGTTTTGCCTATGGCATGTAATTCGTTGCCCTGGGATATCTGGCAAATGCTCTTTCGAGGTTTTTCTCTGGGAGGACATATAATTTGGCCCTGGGAGATCTACAGATAGTCTTTCAAGGTTTTTCCCATGGCATGTAATTCGTTGCCCTGGGATATCTGGCAGATGCTCTTTCGAGGTTTTGTCCTATGGCATGTAATTTTCTCCTCTCAGATGCTTCAGCCAGGTTTTGCCATGACCACATGTAATTTGCTCCTGGGAGATCTGGACAGGATGAAAAAGGCCTCAGATGCTTCAGCCAGGTTTTGTGGTGGACCACATGTAATGTGCTCCTGGGAGATCCGACAGGTAGAGCTGTGTGCTCGTAACAGCCTGGGATGCTTCAGCCAGGTTTTGTGGTGAGATCACATGTAATGTGCTCTTGGGAGATCCGACAGGTAGAGCTGTGTGCTCGTAACAGCCTGGGATGCTTCAGCCAGGTTTTGTGATGGGTCACATGTAATGTGCTCCTGGGAGATCCTACAGGTAGAGCTGTGTGCTTGTAATAGCCTGGGATGCTGCAGCTAGGTTTTGTGACGCACGTAATAAGTCCTGAGGTTTCCACAGTATGGCCAATGATGATGAAGACCTACAGGTGGTGGGCCTACATCCAGTATGAAAAAGGAATGGCTCTGTAGAACTTCCTATGATGAGTAGATTCAGAGATTGATTGAGATAGCAGCAGTAGTGACGATGATGATGTCTCGATGACGATTATCCAGTGACGATGATCCAGAGAAGAAGACTTGTGCTAGAAGACCTGTGCTGAGAAATACCTTCCTAGTTAAGAGGGAGTGTTGATGTATATGTAACTTCGGAATGTATTTCATATATGTTGTATGTACTCCTATAGATATGGTATTATTCCTCTATACGAAAGTGTCGTCATTTATATTGTAAATGTCGTAACTTATACTTGATGGGTTATTAGACCACCTTGTTGGGGTTGGCCCTGTATAAGTCATGTGGGTCAAATGGTTATTAGACCACCCTATTGGGGGTTGGCCATGTGGGTCAAAGGGTTATTAGACCACCCTATTGGGGGTTGGCCCAGTCAGCATTATGTTATGTGGTTAAGTTCGAGCCTACATGATTTATGTAAAAGGCAAGTCAAGTCAAGTATAAATAGAGTGCAGGAGGCACTCTATTTATTCTCTCACTTCTCACTCATGCACTCAAGGAGGAGTGGCGCACTTATGGAGGAGGAGGATCTGCTGCTAGGATATATCCTATGTTTGGGTTGTATCATTGGTCTATCTATCTCTAAGGAAGTTATTGGGGTTTTTCACCTTTATGGTTTTCCCCAAGTAAATCTTTGTGTCTCTTGTGTCCTTGCATTATTGTCTCCATGATTGATATGTTGTAGATATGATGTACATGTTGTTCTCTCAGTTAAGATCCTAGATCAGATTGAAGTAAATTCTGAAAATTTAACACAATATAGCTATAGTCCAGTGTACCATTGAGGATATGACTCCCCGTCATTATGATCGAAAAGCTCATCAGTTCCTCTGGTACCACACTCAGCAACACTATTATTATTCTAGTGTTTCAGTTCTTCAGCTCAGACCGGCAGTATGTCCCAGATTTGTGTCCCCTCTGGACAGTTATGATGTACACAGTAGTTCTCCATGTATCTTTCAGGTCCCCTTTTTCGGCCTCATGTTATTTTATATATCTTGATACGAGCATGGGTATCCTCACCTCGTCCATATATTGAGATTATGCCTCATTCATTGTTGAGGTCATGTAAGTTCAATTTTTGTAGTTGCTACGGGACCACTGTTCCAGTCTCCAATCCGTTTCTTTTCTTCTCCACACCCCAGGAAAACCATAAAAGACCTATGATGTTTATCGGCCATACGATGTGCTCCTACCCTCACACATCAGGGGGCAATCTATTAACACCTAAAAAGTGCTCATTACCTCATCTCCCTCACCACATGACTCATTTGTCTATTTTTCCCACCATCTTTGCCTCCAAAACCTCAAAAAACCATTAAAAAGCCACCAAAAGGCCAAAAAACCCATTTCCCCCCCCAAAATAATTTAAATTTCCTCAAAAGATAGCAAAAACCCTCTAAAAGGGGCCCTAAATTCCCAAAAATCAAATAAAAGGGAATAAAAAATATAAAAAAGAGGAAAAAGAGGGAAAAAGGAAGCAAAAACCCTAAACCATTGACCTTAACCATATGGTGCCAAAAACCATAGGTCAATACTCCACCACTAAAAACCTATAAATAGGTGATGGAGGCTCCCCATTTCATATCCACAATATATCCTATCCTCACTCTGCCAAAATCACACTTGAAACCCTAGCTCACCATTTGAGCTAGCTTCCCATTTGAGTGCCCCTCTTGGCCCATTATCCAAACACCTTGGAGAAGGAGAAGGAACCCATTGGAGCACAGAAGCAGCCCTCCTGGACTACTACAAGAGCTCCACCAACCTCAACATTTGAACTAAATGTAACTTTGTTCTCATTTTTAATACAAAAGAAAAATTCCCATTATATTATTGTCTATTTATTTTCTGTTGATGAACATGTTAGCTTATATTTTACCTTGTTTTACTGTCAAGTTTTACTAAACTGCTACTAAGGAGGCCCTTCTCCTTAGTAGGTGCTCATTTGCATAAGCTAGGATGAAAACCCTAGCTACATTTCTCTTCAAGCTTCTTTAGCTCTTCTTTCTTTAAATCAATCTTGCTATTCAGTGTTGTCACTGAATCATAGTTTGCACCTGCAAAAGCACCCATGGCTACAACAACATCCAATGCTTCTCGTTGTATGTCATCAGACTGCTTGGTCCAATTTATTTGATTAGGAGTAGGTGCCTCCAATCCACCTTGATCCCTACTTCTCTTCTTACCTTTTCTTACCACTGACTTGGAAGCTCTACTGTAGAAGTAATCCCCAAGAGGGACTACAATGTCTTCTTCAAACTCAGCTACCAATTCAGTAAATGATGAAATCAGATTTATTGTTGAAACCAATGAAGATGTTTGAGTAGTAGGAGTGGGTATAGACATAGTTATTTGGGAAGTAGTTGGGGTGGAACGGATATTTTGAATAACTGTTGGTACAGAAGTTGGGGATGGAATTGAAGTGAAGGCTTCAAAAGTGGAACTTGGATATCATCAGTTGGTAATGAAGAAGGAGGAACTGGAGTCTGCTCATCAGTAGTTGGTGGTGATAAAATGAATGGAGGTGATTGCAGAGGGACAATCAAAAACTCGATCTCTGCGTTAGTAGATGGACAAATAGGAAGTGGAACCGAGATGGCTAGGAATGGAGCACTGATGGTAGTTATAGTATGGAAAAGCTGGTATATTATGGGGAATGGAGGTGTTACCCCATATGATAAAGTTGAAAGAATTTGAACAGATTGAAGTAGAAGTGTTGAGGTTGTGGTATCAGTAGCAGGGGTAGTTTCAAGAAACTGATGGTCTGGGATAGAATCATCCACTTCAATAGCATTCAATAAATCTATAATTCTTTCGATATCTAGTTTTTCAGGGGGACACGTGGAACGCTTAGATTATGAAACATGGAACGCTCAGATTCTGAAATATGAAACACTCAGATTGTGAAATGTGGAACGTGAGTGACATCTATATCATTGTGTATATTTTGTTCGTGAAAAGACATAATGTTGACTGAATCATGATGAGCTTATTTTCTTCACACGAGTAATATCTACGATTACTCCAGTCAAATCTGTTGTCGTTGTAGATGATATCTATGACCACCATCCCGCCATACTGTGATAATTCCATTACCCATCCGTCCCATCCCGGTCAATCCATCAACTCACTGGCCACTCCCTAAATATAAGCTAACCATTCCCCATACCACAGCAAATTGAAATCTTCAAGAAAATCGGCTGTCTTGAAAAAATTTCTTTACTGCCTCTATTCTCTGTCCTTTTTTATGAGAAATGATTGAGTCTTATGATCTCTCCCCAGTTCTTCTCATGACATATGAGCATATCAAAACTGGCTCCCTTGAAAATCCCCACTAGACCATGATATATGGGCATTTCGAGCACTCTCGAAGTGCCAATACATGGATTTGTCATTATGTTCCTTGGCACCAATCACATTTTTGTCAATCTTCTTTCCGTCACTCTTCTTTCAATAACCGATTGGTATGCAAGCGACTGTCTTGGAATATTTCTTCTCTAAGACAACATGTATTGCTACGGTCCTCAATGTTAGGCTTGTGTGTTGGAGAAAACTCACTATGGCGTGGGGTAGACCACAACAGATAGTTGACTACCAAAAATAAACTCAATTCCCAATGCTATGCTATATAAATGACAATGCTAAGATAATGAAGAATATAACCAACCTCGATCCAAACGTTTGATGTAGTTGTTAAATTTTAAGAATTTACTTCAATCTAATCTAGGATCTTAACTGAGAGAACAACATGTACATCATATCAATCATGGAGACAATAATGCAAGCACACAAGAGACACAAAGATTTACTTGGGGAAAACCATAAAGGTGAAAAACCCCAATAACTTCCTCAGAGATAGATAGAGGAATGATACAACCAACCATAAGAGATAGACACAACCTAGCAGCAGATCCTCCTCCTCCATAAGTGCGCCACTCCTCCTTGAGTGCATGAGTGAGAAGTGAGTGAGCAAATAGAGTGCCTCCTGCACTCTATTTATACTTGACTTGACTTGCCTTTTTACCTAACTCATGTAGGCTCGAACTTAACCACATAACATAATGCTGACTGGGCCGACCCCCAATAGGGTGGTCTAATAACCATTTGACCCACATGGCCGACCCCCAATAGAGTTGTCTAATAACCCTTTGACCCACATGAATTATATAGGGCCGACCCCAACAAGGTGGTCTAATAACCCATCAAGTATAAGTTACGACACTTACAATATAAATATATGTGAAATACATTCCGAAGTTACATATACATCAACACTCCCTCTTAACTAGGAGGGTATTTCTCAGCATAGTTCTAGCACAAGTCATCTTCTCTGGATCATCGTCACTGGATAATCGTCATCGAGTCATCATCATCATCGTCACTGCTGCTGCTATCTCAATCAATCTCTGAATCTACTCGTCATGGGAAGTTCTACAGAGCCAGTCCTTTTTCATACTGGATGTAGGCCCACCACCTGCAGGTCTTCATCATCACTGGCCATACTATGGAATCCTCAGGACTTATTACGTGCGTCACAAAACCTCGAAAGAGCATCCCAGGATGTTATGGGTACACAACTCTGACCTGTAGGATCTCCCAGGGCGCTATTACATGTGACCCCACCACAAAACCTCGAAAGAGCATCCCAGGATGTTACAGGTACACAACTCCAACCTGAAGGATCTCCCAGGGCACAAATTACATGTGGTCACCACAAAACCTAGCAAGAGCATCTCAGGATGTTACGGGTACACAACTCCGACCTGAAATCTCCCAGGGCACAAATTACATGTGGTCATGGCAAAACCTCAAAAGTGCATCTCAGGATGTTACGGGTACACAACTCTGACCTAAAATCTCCCAGGGCCCAAATTACATGCCATAGGACAAAACCTCACAAGAGCATCTCAGGATGTTACGGGTACACAACTCCGACCTGAAATCTCCCAGGGCACAAATTGCATGTCCTCCCAGAGCAATGTCTCGAAAGAGCATCCCAGGCTATTACGGGTACACAACTCCGACCTATAGGATCTCCCAGACATGCTCCTCTGCACAACCAGATCCACGGCCACAAAGTATCATCCTGATACTTACCATACATCAACCTGATGTACACATGATCATCCTGATCATCATCACTGCAATGTCCTGCTGCATGTCATCTGGAGCAACATCCCAAAGCTCATCATCCATGATCATCCTGATCATCACTGCAACATCCTGCTGCATGATCCACCTGATCATCAATGCATCTACCTGATGCATACCAAGTATCTATCTGATACATATCATCATACATGATCCTCCTGATCATACAATGTATCCACCTGATACAAATACAAATACATGATACATATCACCATCCATGATCCACCTGATTATCCATGCATATACCTGATGCATACCAAGTATCTATCTGATACATATAATCATACATGATCCTCCTGATCATACAATGTATCCACCTGATACAAATACAAATACATGATACATATCACCATCCATGATCCACCTGATCATACAATGTATCCACCTGATACATATACAAATACATGGTCCAAGCATCCAACATGATGCATATACAAAAAATGATCCAACTGATCATATCCAGCATCAACATGATGCGTACATACATACATAAAAATGATCCAACTGATCATATCCAGCATCCAACATGATGCGTACATACATACATAAAATGATCCAACTGATCATATCCAAGCAGAAACCAGAACATCATCCTCATGCTCATCATCCAGCGCTTACATCCACAGCCATTTGAAGGTTCCTCCTTTCAACATGCTTGGAATGGCTTCAGCAAATGTGTCCATCACTTCTTCCTCAAAGTGTCCTCGATCTGAAGAACGCCAAGCCTCTCTCTGAAGTACTCGAACTTCACCCTGGCTAGTGACTTCGTCAGCACATCTGCAATCTGCTCATCTGTTGCAACATACAGGAGCTTCACAGCTCCTCTCTACACCATATCCCTGATATAGTGATATTTGATCTCTATGTGTTTCGACCTGTCATGAAACACTGGGTTCTCGGTCAGCTTCACACAACTCTGGTTATCACAGAAGATACCAGTAGCCTCCAACGGGAGATCAAATAACTCAGATAGTAGCTTCCGTAGCCATACTGCCTCACAACTAGCTGAACAGGCTGCAACATACTCTGCCTCAGCTGTACTCAGTGCTATGCAAAACTGCTTCCTGCTAAACCAAGAGATCACACCTGATCCCATACTGAAGCAGCACCCAGATGCGCTCTTCCTATCTGCAGCACTGCCAGCCCAATCTGAATCAACATAACCCTGTAGTTTAAACTTTTGATCTGCCTCATACCTGAGTCCATAATCCACTGTACCCTTTAGGTACCTCAGAACATGCTTTACAGCAACCAGGTGAACACTCCTCGGATCCGTCAGGAACTGGCTCAATGTGTTCACCGCAAAGCAAATGTCTGGTCTCGTGTTCGTCAGGTACATCAATGACCCAATCATCTGACGATACATAGAGACATCAACCAGCTCATATGAAGCATCACATAGAAGCTTTAGATTCGATGCCATAGGTGTGGCCATGGCCTTGCAATCCATCATCCCGAACCTCTTCAGGATCTCTATTGCATACTTCCCTTGTCCAAGGAAGATTCCATCTGCACTCCGCCACACCTCCATGCCAAAAAAAAAACAAATAGTGCATCATAACCAAGTTCTTCAACTCGAACTCGGTAGCTAGCTTCCACTGCGTGTCAGCAATCAATCTATCATCTCTCGTTACAAACAAGTCATCCACATACATGAGTAGAATCACAGGATTTCCTTCCTCAACCTTGTAGAAAAGGTTGGAATCCGCTTTATTCTTGGTAAAGCCCAAACTGGATAGAAAGATGTCTATCCTACCATACCAAGTTCTGCACACATATCTGACTACACCATGCTGTCTTGAAATCCATCTGGCGCATCTTCTATCTCATCACTTTTATATTTCTCAATGCTGCCATCTGCAACATGCTTGATCTCATAGTTCCATTTGGAAGTCACAATAGACTTCCCTTCAGCTCTTGGGACCGAATCCCAAACATCGTTCTTCATGATTGATGGATCATGGCATTCCATTTCTTCATCCCAGATCCTGGGAACTTCAATATCTTCAATAGATATCTTTGTTGCTGGAACAAATGTTGTAGTCCTTTTGTAGGTGAAGATATACAGTCTTTCCTACAAAATAGGTTAAATTGCATGATTAGAAACATCTCATAATTTTCAGAACAAATTCTTACACATAAAGAAATATGTCATATAGTCATGCAATTATCTTAGCCAATGCTTCAATACAACATTTATCCATACTTCGTAACTTTCTATATGCCTTCCAATCTCTACCAGAACATTGTTCAGAGTGTGCACAACTCCCAACATGTCAGCAAAGAGGTTTCATTCTAGATAAGTAGCAATGGAATGTTGTACAGTGCCATAGGCCACTTACCCATGCATATTAGTAGTATACTGTTCATCAATGCAATTATTCTAATATGCATAATTCACAACCTAATTCTAGGAACATCAGTATATACGTTATTGAACAGTATTATTTAAACAAACACATATGCAAGAAATGATAATTAAAAAAAACTTATCTTTGTTTGGTTACTGGGTGGACTCCCTCTGAGTCTTTGCTTCCTTGTAGGAGCTGCTGAAGTAGCTTCTTCTACACCTTTCTGTTGTGGAATGTAGAGAGAGATGGTCAACTCCCTCTGAATATCTGCATCCTTGCATAAACCACTGGAGTGAACTCCTTTTCTTTCTTGCAGGAACAACTGGAGTGTGCTTCCTCTTGATGTTTGCTTCTGTCCTTGAACTTACATTCATCCTTGCATGCTTATTAGTATCATCATTGTGTTATCCTCTAGGGCTCATACATAATCAAACATTCATTAGTATAATATTAATAAAACACAATAATCTCAAGTATGTAGAGTCATGGTCATTTCAAACACAGATAATAAATATTAATATTCAAGATTTCAGGGAAGATTTCTTTTACTCATGCATGTTCTCATTTGATCATAGGATTCCTTTGGTTAGTCAAATCAATCAATATAAGAGACATAATTCTTTTACTTATATTCCTATTTGACCATAGGAATTTTCTGGTTAGTCATATCATCAATCAAAGTAAAAATCATAATATGCCTAAATCCATGAGTACTAACTTCAATGAATAATCATAATCAATCATGCCAAGTATACTTAAATAAAGGATCTTATCACAAGGTGAGATTCTAACTTGATATAGGAAAAACATACCTGGATTAGCATGCTAGCTAATTATGTCTAACATACTCACATGATGTCTTCTTGTTCTTCTTAAATGACTTGTGCTAGTAACCTGTATATCTCATAGGTTAACCATTATAAAACCAAGTTATACATACCTCGTAAATGGATCTCATAGGATGAATCTTTGTCCTCATGTCATCATGATCATATGTTCTTTGAACCAGAACATGATTTGTCTTTCTTGGTGTACCTTTCATGTTAGTAACATAAACCTCATACAACACCATAATGCATTAGTACAATCATAAGTGTCAACACCCTAACCAATGAATATCTTCTATCATGCATTCATAATTTTGTTAAGGTGATACGACAAATCTAAAATCAAGATTGTACTAACCGTAATAACATGAAGACAAACTTAACATAAAGTTAATCATGAACAAATCTCAAAACATACCTCGATGAGTCATACCTGTCAAGATCACTTGTAATCTCCTTATGTAAATCCTTAGCCTCATCTCCCTCTGAAACAGGAACTCCTTCACTTATGCAGGTGACCAATCCATCTTCTTCTAGGATTAACCCTATCCACTTGATTTGCAAGAACTGGACCTAGAGCTGGATATGGGTTTGTTAGAGAAATCCCAAAAATTCAAACTTTGAATTTCAAACTTCCGAAAGGATAGAAATATGCACCTTGATGAGCTGATCAAACTGGTATATTCAGAATTTGAAAACTGCAAAGTTTCATTCCTCAATTTTGCCTTTGAAACTTTCGGATTCACTAGACATGACCCTAAACTGGGGTTTGATGAAGCCCACTCTTCTTCCCAATCAAAAGGTTTGAACCAAATCTCTAAGCTTCTATTTTTCTGAGGAGCTTCCAGCCATGCTCATAGATTTCAAAAATTCCCATTTTTACAGAAGCCCTAATTTTTCACTTTTCTGATCAAAGTCCTAAACTAGGGTTTGATCAAGCCCGGCCTTCTTCCCAACCAAAAATTCTGATCTTGGTCTCTAAATTTATATTTTGATGAGTAGCATCCAGCCTTGGTCTCCGATTACAAAAATTCCAACTTTCTCCAAAGCCCTAAATTCCGGAAGCCATGAATGAAGGTAGTCAAAAATAATTCTGTTTTGATAGAAATATGTACCTGATTGTTTCTGGTGTAACTCTGAACTTTTTGATCCACAGGGTCTGAAAAAAGTTTTTTGAGATAGCCTGACCTGTTATCTTTCCATCCTAACAGGTCTGACCTCAATTGGATTCTCTGAGAGAGATTTATGCCAAATGTCGCAACCTGACCTGTTTTGGGATAATACAGGAGACCGAACTTGTACGGAGTGCCACATGTCACTGTTTCAACTTCGGCCTCTGAAAACCTTTCTTGAGATATCTTGGCCTGTTATCTTTCCATCCTGATAGGTCTGACCTCAATTGGATTCTCTGAGAGAGAGTTATGCCAAGTGTCGCAATGTGACCTGTTTATGGGATAATACAGGAGAGCGAACTTGTACGGCGTTCCACGTGTCACTGGTTCAACTTCAGTCTCTGAAAACTTTTTGTGAGATAGTACAGTCTGTGTACTACCTGTCACGTTTTACGAAATTTCATTTGGAGCTTCCTAGCCCAAGTTATGACATTTTTCCCAAGGTCACCTGATTTTGACTCAGATCTGGAAGAGGCAGAAACCCTGTATTGTACAGATCATAAATCACAAAGTACAACGAATTAGAGGTTGTCCTTTGGACACAAGGTACTTGGAGATTTAATATTCGTCTTGTAACAATTTCAAATCTGAAAAATTCTCCAAAACGGATTTATAGCGAAAGTGCTACGACGACTGGTTTTTGCTATATCAAGCCCTAGCATCGTAAGTGCAACAAGTGTCATACATGCCATATCATGCCTTCTTTCAGGCTAGCTCTGATACCATGTTAAATTTTCAGAATTTAATTCAATCTGATCTAGGATCTTAACTGAGAGAACAACATGTACAGCATATCTACAACATATCAATCATGGAGATAATAATGCAAGCACACAAGAGACACAAAGATTTACTTGGGGAAAACCATAAAGGTGAAAAACCCCAATAACTTCCTCAGAGATAGATAGAGCAATGATACAACCAACCATAAGAGATAGACACAACCTAGCAGCAGATCCTTCTCCTCCATAAGTGCGCCACTCCTCCTTGAGTGAATGAGTGAGAAGTGAGTGAGCAAATAGAGTGCCTCCCGCACTCTATTTATACTTGACTTGACTTGCCTTTTTACCTAACTCATGTAGGCTCGAACTTAACCACATAACATAATGCTGACTGGGCCGACCCCCAATAGGGTGGTCTAATAACCCTTTGACCCACATGACCGACCCCTAATAGGGTGGTCTAATAACCCTTTGACCCACATGACTTATACAGGGCCGACCCCAACAAGGTGGTCTAATAACCCATCAAGTATAAGTTACGACACTTACAATATAAATATATGTGAAATACATTCCGAAGTGACATATACATCAACAGTAGTTCCCCGTTGGAGCTTTTCAATCCGTGCACTTGAATCTGCAAATTAGTCTTGATAGCCAATATACAAGAAGTACATATAATATATAATGACATTAACATCATGAATAGCAATGGCCCGTGATATAACAAGTAAATGCAACCCAATGTAAGATAAACAACATTTACAACATTAATGGACGAGAATATGAGTATTTCTATTAATAAACAAGAAGAAGTACAATGTGATACAACCTCTTGCCAGCAACCAATCTGAACCAAGATCTGGATCAACCCACTTGTGCCTCCAGCACTTCAATCCTCCATGAATGGCAAACTCAAACTAGATAGGAGTTTGAAAGGTGAACATAAAGGGTTCACAACTACAAGGATCAATGAGTGTAGACTCAAGCTTGGGAAAAAATCCACTAGACTTCTCTTGCTCTTATTTCTCCTCCCGTCCATAAGCCATATGTGCTCAATATATAGTCCTCTCAAAGGTAAGTGAAAGGACACATCGAGGCGTTTCTTGGGCATATGGAGTCAAAGGTCACCCAATGACCACTTTTTGGGAGTAAAAAGTAATAAACTAGTGATTTTTACCATTTTACATGCTACCCACGAGCCATAGTGATGTAACTCATGGGTATGCTGGCTATAGAGATGCAGCTAGCGTACAAGAGAAAAAATAGCGAAAAATAGTGTTTGAAGGATATAAAGTGGATTTGAGTTAGTGGAATGGATCCTCTACACCAAAGAGTGTTGATTCTCATAAGGTGGAAGATTACATTGTAACAGATGCCCCCTAATGTGTGAGGTTAGAGACTGATGCTACAATGGCCAAAATACATTATAAATCTCAGAAGTGGAGTGATGGAGACACAAGTGGAAAGTGCAGCTCACTCATCATAACAAAATAGTATCCCTGAATACATGTCGATAGTACAACAATCTGATACAATGGCCATGAATAGGCAGTACATAGTGAAGCTATGTCATGAGTGATCATAGCAATGATCCCTCTACAGTAAGATATGGTCTCTTGCTGAAAAGGAAACAGCTAGTGCAAACTGGAGGTACAAACTGCTGATATCTGAGAGGTGATATCTCAGATGTAAAGTCAAATTCATAGGTAGCATACTGAATACCACTATCGCCTAGGGTCTTCTACACAAGTCTTCGACGGTGCAAGTCCCATCAAGTGAATAAAGGAGTTGAGGTCAAACCTAATGTGACATCGTCTGATTATCAGTCAATGATGTATACTGTTAACAGACGCGAGATAACCCACCAATAATGAAAATGGGCATCAAGGCACAAAGCACAATCATTGGAGTGTGATTAGATGAGTTGAAGTCGAACATTAGGATGAATCCATTGATCAGGGGACATTGATCTATTCCCAAAACTATCGATGGCGAGAGAACTTGCCACTAATGACTGTAAGGAAGGAGGGCATTAAGGCATCCCCCATCAGCCAGCATGAGGTACCAGCTACGCTGAAAGATTTGGAAGAACTCAGGTGAAACGGACTAACTCAATAAGGATGGCCGACATGCGATAGTCAAGAGATCTGAGGAGTGGTCGACTTTGGGTTCAGGACTTCCTTTGAATAAGAGCATGAGTAGATGGATAGACTCAGGCAGCATAGACTTGACATAAACTGTGCAATGTAGGAGGCATCACAAAGGGCTCCATAATGACTGGAAGCTCAACCAATCGGTGGAGAAAACTGAGAAACAAGTACATCTCCTAAGGTCCAGCTATAGTCCCGAATCATAATGTATGGAGTGGAATAAATGCTCTGTTCAAAGGCAACACAACAGCTGCCAACTAGAAGTAGTAACCATAATCCCCTCTGGATTTTTGGAATATTTTATTTTTTGGTCTTTTTTATATTTGGTGAAAGCTTGAAAAAGAATAAAATTGCTTATAGTACAACAAGTGAGGGAACGAGTGTCAAATAGCAAGCAGACTAGTTCCAACCAGTGGAACATACCTATGATCAATGCAAGGAAGTGCATGCAGGATGTGGACACTCGGGGGGTGTGTTCCCTTTGGGTCAAAAGGTCATCAAATTGTGAAGGAAAAATATACGCTCTGTAGGGATCGACAGGGAAAAGTGCTCAGGCACTTACCTAACAACTGAGTAAGTGGGAGCCGGCAAAAGGCTCAAGCGGCAAGCAGGATGATGCAATGCAATCACAACATGATATAACCGAAGGGATTCCTTAAGGGAGATGGCCAGCATAAGACAAAGTAGAGTATGAGTCTTTATTGCAATGTCATGGTGTAACTACAAAGTACTCCCAATCCTAAGGACAAACGGCGACATGGGAACCAAAATGCACAAAGGGGTTCTAACTAAGGTACCCATGTTCAGAAAAACCCTACCGCCACATAATGACACTTCTATAGCAATGTGAAGGCTCTGTGTTAGTTAAGAAGTGGGGTCACACCTAGGGTTTATGAAAGTGGTCAAAAGGTCAAATGCATAATGCATGTGGAAATGGCATCTAACCTATATGCCAGGTGTGAAACATACCTGCCGTAGGTGTGAAATGGTCCAAAACAACTTTCGCCGAAGAAATCTGATTAAAAGTTCTACTCCATGACATTATATTAGTCCATAACGACATCAAATAGTAAAAACTATAGACAAGTGGGTCCTGAAAATTATAAATAGTAATAAAAATTTACAATTTACAATTCATTTTTACTATTCACCCATTTGGAGCTTTGTGGTTAGTTTTCACCTGAAAGTTCAGTTGCCGATTCTAGGAGCTACATGTGTCCATTCATTGAACCGTCCGGAGTAGGTTGGTAGTCTCATCCATACCTTTAATTTCATTGCATTCATTTTAGTTTTCAGCGGTGGGATTTTTAGTTTGGCCAAGCCCTAAATGGCTTCAGCGCTACCTACGGGCTATTATTATGCAGGTCGTGGGTAGGGCACGATATGCGCAGTCAATGCACAGGTTAACCGTGGGTACCTGCCCCTATACACAAATTAGCCCGCGAGTACGGCCGTGAAGTTGAATTTGCAAATAAAATTGACTAAAATCCTTGTTTTCCTCACTCCAGGATGGTTCTAGAGTGGAGAGAGAGGGAGCATGACCAAGTAGATGAGGCCATGTGCAACGTTGTGCAAGCACAACAAGCATTGCAAGCATGTGGGTTGTATAAATTCTGGAGTATAGGGGGTTTGAGGGCCCAAAACCTACTACTCCTCCGCTTGATCAATTATTGGGATGTTGGTGCACAGAACATCAATCTCAATGGGAAAATCCTCACACTGGAAGTGGAAGACATCTACTTCATTACCGGTTTGTCCCATCGAGGTGAGGTGGCCAATCTTCGGTCTTGTACTATGGGTGGTGGGATCACCGTCCTTGATTTTATAGCACGGCATTGTCCCGCAAACACACGAATGGTGGGAATTCAAGTGCCCATCAATGCCATAGTAGATCTGAGCATGAAGATCATTGTGGCTACCTTAGTGCAGATAACGGGTTCAAAACCTCTGCACCAGGAATCCGGGCTTGTGATGTTCTAGGCATCACAATGCATGCAGCCTATAGTATTTTATTGGTGTACCACACTACTAGGGTCTATGAAGACCCAACTGACAGAATGCAAAGAAGGGAAGGAAACAACTTCAGGTATGGGAGTATCTTGTGTAGCTTCTTCTTTGAGAGAGTTTCGGGGCTTAGTCCGAGGGTGGATGTCCCTCCTCATAATCTCAGTGATGTAGCCCTGACCCCGTGGGTTGAGATCTTGACACGACATGGTGGTGGCCATCTTCCATCACCATATACTAAGGAGTTCTTTCACTGGTTGGACCGATAGGTCATTGCCATAGAGGACTATCCCTATGCAGGGATAGACTTCTACTAGGATCGGGACATGCCACTCCCACCAGACGCAACATTCAGAAACATTGGTGAGTACTCTTTTTAGGTTTTTGTGTATTAAATTTCTATGGATTTTTTATTATAAATGTAAATGAAAAAATATTTTTGGTGGTAGTATCTTATGCTAATGTTTGACTGTCTGCTTGCAGACAAGGGCCCAGTGAGACTCGATGTGAAGATCCTGCAATAATTAATTAATGCAAATACATGAGATATTAGAAATAATAGAACTTAGAATCACTTTTATATTGATCACGGGCCACTTCGAGGGGGCAACCTCCTTTGAGCAAGATCAATACAATTAACTTCACGGTGCCTTCAATGACCTCAACACACACTTATATATTAAGTCTATGCCCAATACTATGAGTCAAAACCATGGGACATATAATACTACGGGACGACTTACAAAGCATATGCGTCCAATACTATGGGTCAGTACTATGGGCTAATATAAACTATGGATCAACAAATACTACGGGACGACTTACAAAGCATATGCGTCCAACAACAATATACTAACATAGTAAAGAGAAGGGTTGACATGGGTTCCTAACATTCCCTCTCCCTTAGAAAAAGCTTTGTCCTCAAAGCTTTGGTTGGAGAAATGGCTGTAGAATCTGAAGAAGTGGTTCCCCGGTAGCATCCTCGGGTTGCATTTCAGGCCACTGATACCTTTGGACTATAAGGGAGGATTGCTTGGAAGGCTGTAGATGAAGAAGAACCCCATCAGCTGCACATAAAATGCGCTCAGAACAGTGTTGGTCAGCTTGTTGTTTCAGGCAAATTCTGGCCATGTGAAGATTGTCCTGCAGAATGAGAAGAATTTGCTCGCGGTTTCGAAGAACCGAGTCAATTTCTTGAATTGGGGAGCTGCTAAGGTTGTATGGAAGAAGAACTGGCGATGTTTGTCCATAGACTGCTTCATATGGTGTCCTTTGAGATGTGGTATTGCACCACCAGAGCGCTGCTAGGAGATCGATAGCAATAGTTGGCCAAAGCTGTGTAGGGATGGGCAAGGGTTTTGAGCAATCCCAAAAGGAGTGGCATTTCACCCTTGTTGACCTAGAAAGTATCACAGTCAGCCACCATCTGTTGAATTGTCATTTTTAGTCCTTGCCAAAAGAAGTTACATTGTTCTCGGTCATACATTTTGAAGAACCCAGAGTGCCCTGCTGATGAAGAAGCATGGAGTTCATAGAAGAGATAGCCCTGTTGAACATATTGCAACCAATTTGGAACAAGCAAAGAAAGAGCTGTAAGAGAAACTAGGTCATCAATTGTGCGAGAAGGAGCATCTTCCACCATATTGTCCTTACCCTTCTTGTAAGTGATCGCATAGTGATAACCCATGAGTTGGATAACCCATTTCAGGTGTGTTGGGGAGGAGACCCATTGTTCTAGAAAATTTTCCAGACTATGGAGATCAGTCTTGATGCAGAAATAATTCCCTAATAAGTATGGCTGCCACTTCTGTACTACATGCAAAATAGCTATCAGTTCTTGCTGAGAGGTAGATGCGACTAAATTCTTACCGGAAAGGTCTCTTGAAGGCGGAAAGCTCATTGGTTCAGCAAAGACACCTGCATATCTATCCAAGGAAGTAGTGGAGACCATTGATGGGTGCATCTGAAGGGAATGGAGTTGAGTGATGATACCATGTGAATTCTTCTTAAGGATTTTTTCTAGACGATGTGAACTGATGATGCAGAGAGACCCTGGTTGTAAGCCCATTAATTTGTGTTGTGCCCCATTTACTGAAAACTGCATCCAAGGTTCTGAAAAATCCCATAAAATGGGGCCAAGTGTGCATAAACATTGAACTCCCAAAACCACATCACATCCGCCTAAGGACAAGGCAAACATATCAGAGCGCAGGTTATAATCTTCCATAGAGATACGCACATTGTGACACTTCCCCTTGCAAGGTAAGGTGCCCCCATTGGCAACCATGACTTCAAAGTTGGAGCAAGGATGGACAAAACAATCAGCCTGTTTGGCAATCCGAGGGTCAATGAAGTTATGAGTGCTACCAGAATCAATGAGTATGGTAAGAGGGAGCTTCTTGAAGTATCCCCTGACTCGCATTGTTTGTGGGGTGGTAACGCCGGTTACAGCATGGAGAGAGAGCTTGGGTGGGTCGTCCTGAGATGGGGTGTCAACAGGCGGGTGTTGAATGTCGACCTGATAATCTACTGTATCTGGAGCTTCTTCATCAAGTTCTGAGGTAGGTGGAGAATCCACATCCAAGAGATAGAGCTTTTGTTGAACACATCTATGTCCCCGAGTGAATTTCTCATCACAATTATAACAAATCCCTTTTTCTCGGCGTGCCTACATCTCTGTTTCAGACAAATGCTTGATAGGAGTTGGTTGTAGGGCAGGCGTGATGGGAGGTCGTTGGGAACCCATATTTCTGAAGGGAACAAAGGTGGGTTTGGAACGTTGTTGAGCTACGATCTTGTCCTTTGCCAACTTATCCAACCCTAGGGATTCCATCATTGTGTTGGGACAGAACATTTTGACCTCTGAGCAGATTTCATCCTCGAGACCACTGATAAAACAACTCCTGTAGAATTCATCAGACAATCCTTCTATGTGATTGGTCAGTTTCTCAAATTCTGTCTGATACTCTCTCACTGTGCCAATTTGGTGCAGTTTAGTGAGTGCTCCTATAAAGTCATCAAATGCACTAGGACCAAATCGTGGCAAAAGGAGTTGGCAAAAATCTGTCCAGTTTGGCTCGGGATGAGCTTTGATGTACCAATAGTACCATTGAAGGGCTTCTTGTTCCAAATGAAAGGATGCAAGTGGAACTTTCTGAACATCAAAAGTATTATGCAGACTGAAATATTGTTCTGCTCGGTATATCCATCTAGTCGGATTAGTACCATTGAAGCGAGGAAAATCAAGCTTTGGCCCGCGAAAATTGTTGGAAGAAGAGAACCTGGTGGCTGCAAAAGATTTTGGCTGTCGGTTATTGTTCATGGCCAAATGCCGAAAATGGAGGCTGAGAAATTTTTCATCCAGATCTTGGAGTTTTGTTTGGATGGTTGCAAGTGCTTCCTGCATGGTTTTTTTTTTTTCTTTTTTTTCGGGAAATGAATAGAAAAACACAAACAAAAGCTTATTTAGTAAAGGAAGATTTGGATTTGGGAAAAACTCGGATGGGTAATTGGGGTTTGACTAGGTTTTGGACACTTTCTGATGGACAGGGAAGCAAAAAATGGGGATTTCAGAAGCGGGGTGAAAGAATGAGAAAATTTGGTAGAGAGGGACAAAGAAGCAGAATTAGGAAAGGAACACGGTGGCAAAATTTGACGGCGTTTGGGTGAAAATTGAAGGAGTTATGGAAAACCCTAAAAATAGACAAATGTGAGATTTCTGGTCTTGGGAAGTGGAATTTGGGATAGGGTCTTCAGGAATGAAATATGTAGGATGGGATTGTAGGGATGTCAATGAAGTTTCAGGGAAAACACAGTTGAAACAAGGGGCATGGAAGGGATCCGCAACAACGTGGAAATGATCGAAAATGGTTGGATCTAAACTGGCGACTGCATCTGGAACGACTTTTAGAATAGATCTGAAACGGCTGGATCTGGAGCGGAAGTGATTGGCAACAGTTCAACTGAAAATATATATGGACCCTAGGTATGTGCTGCTTCCTATCGATTTAGGGGATTCACTCGGCCACCAATGTTGTATGATGGCTTGCGTATTGGGGCAGTAGCCCTCACTCCATGGAAACTGATAATCGCTTTGCCACAAACGACAACTCTTGGTTTACCTCACGGGTGGGAACTAGTCAATCAGGTAGGGGTCGTTGCCCTTTTCGCTAGTAGGTCCTCTCAATGGGACAAATACTTTGGGGTTCCTTTGGTACTCCTCACAATGAGTTTTAGGGCTTATGCCCAAGTACTTCCCACAGTTAAGCGGATAGGGGTTATCCCTAGATCCGAACTTGCAATAGATGTGAAAAAAAAAAATTGGCAGAAATTCCACCCAACGAGCCCAAGAAAGTGCTCTGATACCAAATGTGAAGAACCTGTAATAATTAATTAATGCAAATACACGAGATATCAGAAATAATAGAACTTAGAATCACTTTTATATTGATCACGGGCCACTTCGAGGGGGAAACCTCCTTTGAGCAAGCTCAATAAAATTAACTTCACGGTGCCTTCAATGACCTCAACACACACTTATATACTAAGTCTATGCCCAATACTATGAGTCAAAAGCATGGGACATATAATACTACGGGACAACTTACAAAGCATATGCGTCCAATACTATGGGTCAATACTATGGGCTAATATAAACTATGGATCAACAAATACTACGGGATGACTTACAAAGCATATGCGTCCAACAACAATATACTAACATAGTAAAGAGAAGGGTTGACACAGGTTCCTAACACTTGATGGATTCCCAAGACATGGTCATAGGGGCAGGGGTTATGAGGCAAGTGGTGCTGCAGTAGAGCGCACTCTACAGACCTTGCAGTGCAACCTATCACAGATGGTTTCCAGGATTCCATAGATATAGGTGGTGCAACTACCTAAGGCCATGTAGTGCCAAGTAGTGGGGGTTCCAGGTGACTGGTTGTGGTTACTGCAGTGGGTAGCCAATGCAGTTCACTATTTCTATGAGACACATCCTGTTGGGGAGGAAACTAGGCCTCCTCGTAGGGAGTAGATATCCCAGGATCTCATTTTGTATCGATATGTGTATTTTTGAGGGCCGCGGGATCCATTTTTGTATGACACTACCATTTTTGGACATATTTATAAAAGATTTTGGTTCTCTGGTTCTACTATATGTGTCTATGTACAAATATATGAATGTCTTCTTTTATTTGTGTGCTTCATGGTGAATGTGAGAAATGCCAATCTAATACATAGTTAGCGTATGCATCAGATATATGATTAACACTTCTTGGAATATGTATGTATGTAACCGAAACAAAATGTCGTTCCAAGAGTCTTACCCTTAGGAATTTCCGTAGTAGCATAGGATCTCGCACACGGTACTTCCCATTCAGCTGAGACACAACTAGTTGTGAATCCAGGTGAACTTCTAAACACTGGATACCATGAGAAATGGCATCCCAAAGTAGCTCAATGACAGCACTATACTCAACCGCATTGTTAGATGTAGAACCGAGACAAGCACCTCCCAAGGACACAACTAGGTGGTCAGGTGAGAAAATAACCTAGGCAGCAGAAGTAGGCTACTACGTATGACGGCTAGCACCATCCGCGAACCCTAAGAACATAGGAAAACTTTGCTGACATCTGTCAATCAAATGGAAGCTAATTAGTAGACCCAAAAACCAAAAGAAATCTAAACTATGTACAGAAACAACTATACAATAGTATACAAAAGTATCAGCCTGAACGAGAGGTTCAAGTGTAATACCGCTTGAGATAGAGCCCATTTCTAGGCTCCTTCAAGATAGTCCACTCATAGTTGTCTAATTCATAGGCTCCTTTTTCCAGGACATGCCTCATGATGTAAGGACCGTGCCACATGGGGTTAAACTTGCCTACCCCCAGGGGTTTTTTAGCTTGGTCATATAAGAGGACCAGGTCACCTTCAACATACTGCCGAGGATGGATAGACCTATCATACTAAACCTTAACATGACGTTTGTTGGAATCTATGGCCACAACATCATCTCGGCGTTGCTCGTCAAGTTGCTCAGGGTGGATTAAACATTGCTCAAGACTCGTCGTATCAAGGAGGATCTCTATGGACAGTTTAAGCGAAGGGATATCTCATTCAATGGGTTAAAGTGACTCTACACCGTGAACCAGCTGAAACAGTGAGAACCCGGTGGCAGTCTTGACTGTAGTTCGATATGCCCACAAACCAAGATATAACATGATGTCCCAATTGGTCTTACTTTGTTGGATGGTACATTGGAGAATGGTCTTCAAAGACTTATTAGCTGCTTCAACTTGACCATTCGCTTGGGTATAATAAGAAGATGAGTGTTCTTGATGAAACCCCAGCTTGAGAGACAAATCCTCCATCATCTTGTTCTGAAAGTGACTGCCATGGTCGGTGACAATCTCTTTCAGAATACTGAACCAAGTGATAATTTGATTGAAGATGAAATGGGCTGTTGTATCACCATCGGCTTTAATGGTAGGCATGGCCTCAGTCCATTTGGGAAAATAGTCCACGGCCACTATGATATGGTGATGCCCCCATCCGAAGCTAGTTTGCAGTCCATGAAATCCACCCCCACTTAGTGAAGGGACCGACGGTGACGACCAGATGAAGGGGCATGAATGCGAGCGTATGTTCCGAGAAAACACCTGGCAAGGGTGACATCTCATCACAGAATCAACATGGTCCTTAAAGATGGAAGGCCACAAATAACCAGCTCACATAATACGTTCGGCTGTAGCAAGCCTGGATAAGTGACCGCCACATGCCCTAGCATGGCAATCATTAAGCACCTGCTCCGCTTCTTCATGATTTAAGCAATGACGGAGGATAGAATCCTTTCCTCAGCGATACAAAGTGTCACCGACGATAGTATAATCTTAAGCATGATGTTTTACACGCCGTCGCTCATCTCATGAATAGAGTGGAGGAAACTTCAATGTTTGGAGATATACAATGACATCCCCATACCAAGGGTCCTCAGACGAGATAAGAAATAAGTGCTCATCCACAAAGGAATCTTCATGGATGACATCCTCATCAAGTCTCGAAAGGTCCGACATAAGCTCAGCAAACACTAACGATTTCACCAATTTCGCTGAATCAAAATCGAGATCGAACACCTGAAGGATAACAATCCATTTATTGTACTTCCCCCTGATAAGGCATTGTGATAGCATGAACTGAAACGGATTGATATGCGCAACAACTATGGTTGTTCTAAGCAAAATGTAATGCCGTAACCGTTGGACTGAATGAACAGTCGCAAGTGCCAGTTTTTCCACATGAGTATATCTTAGCTCAGCGTCTACTAGATTTCGACTAAGGTAATAGATGACATGCTCGATAATCACATCATCAACCTGAACCGAGACCATGCCAATCGTCTCTTGAGACGTGGCCACATAAGGAATAAAATCTCGTTCAAAATCTGGTGGACTAAGCACAGGGGTTGATACCAAAGCTTTCTTAAGGGTGTCGAAAGACTGCTGGGATCGCTCATCCTAGATAAAGGGTGTGTCTTTCTTCAAAAGGCATGCGAAACATTTGGTAAGATTAGCATAATTGACTACGGAATGGCATAGAAAAGTGGCTCTCCCTTGGAGGCTCTGAAGTTGTAACAAGTTGCACAGAGGAGGCAATCAAAGTATTGCCTCAACTTTAAGAGGATTGACTCTAATACCCTCTTTCGAAACTATGAAGCCTAGAAGGTGACCTGTCCTTACAGCAAAGATGCATTTGTTAGGATTCAATCGAATCTTGTATCATATACATCGTTCGAGAATCATGTGGAGGTGCTTGGGGTGGTCCATCCTCTTGCGAGAATGACCGGCAAGGTCATCCAAGAAAATCTCCATAATCGTTTTAAGATCATGAAAGGTGTAGGTCATGGCATACTGAAATATAGCTTCGACGTTCTTAAGGCTGAAGGGCATTTTTCGATATGCAAGCATTCCCCAAGGACAAATGAAAGCTATCTTATGTTGGTCCTCAGGTTTGATTTGAAACTGGTTATATCCGAAAAAGTCATCCATGAAGGAAAAAATCTCACTTCCGGCGCAAGCATCCAAGATTTGATCTATGAATGGTGTGGGGAAGTTGTCTTCCAGACAAGCATGGTTCAAATCTCTAAAATCGTTCCCTGCTTCTTATCCATAGGAACGGGGTTTGACACCCATTCGGTAAGGGGAATCGGGTAGATGAAACCAACTTTGAGCAGTTTCTCCACCTCTGCCTTGATAGCAGCTACTTTCCTAGGGTTCATAGCATGTAAGTGTTGTCGAACCAATTTAGCATTGGGATATGTTCTAATCTCATGTTCAACAATGCGGGGATCTATTCCTGGCATCTCCTCATATGACTAGGAGAAAGCTTCCCAGAGTTCTGTAAACAATTCAATGTAAATAGCAATCTCCTCAGGAGTGCAATCATCACCGATGTAGACATTCTCAACCTTTCTGGGAATACGAAAGATATTGATCAATGTAGTTGGGAAAATGTTGGCCATATTCCCTTCTGCAAAAGCATCATGCGACTCTAAAAGACCACAGGGTGACCAACCATCTCTGCTAGAGTCGTCCTAAACTCTTCTTGTTTGTCGAGTTTGAGGTTGGGAAGGAAATAAGAGCGATGGTGCATATCTTCCCAAGGTCTCTCACTACCACACATGGCCTCCATAATAGCTTCATTAGAAGGTAAAGTATTATCAAGGAAATCGTGTGAACAAGATGAGTTGGCTGCCCAAACTGGCAGCATAACGGGATCTTCCTCGATTGTCTGAGAAGAAGAGAGATCCGGCTTTGCAGTGGCTTGTTGAATATGCTGGTAAACAAGCTCAGCTACAGACAGTGGCATAGACATCCCAATATGCGTAATGTTTCCAAACGTGGAACTCATGGATGGTAAAGTCCACGGATCATCAAAATAGGAAGTCCAGAATGACATATTATGCGAAGGAGGAGACGCATCATCGGTAATGGTTCCACTAAAATTCACAGGTGTAGAAAAATCATAAGTTCTCATCAATGAAGGGTACATGCCAACACCCATGTTCCCAATTGCCGGTTGAGAATGAGTAACCTGCGGGACTATGGATCCCATGGATTCAATGGAAGAGGAGATAACAAAATCTAGCTGATCGATGGTCACAATCTTGCCTTCATGAGGAAAACAGATAACTTTGAATACAGTGGACGTGACAACTTTTATGGCATACATCCAACTCCGACCCAGTAAAAGGTTGTAGTCGATGGGCGCATCAACCACCTCGACTTCAATAGGCACAAATTTACCTCCCAAGCAGACAACAAGAGAAGGGATAATTCCATGCAGCTTAAATGACCGACTATCGAATGTAGTGAGCGTGGTTCTAGACACGAGTAGGGGAGGAGAGCCAAGAGCTTTCCAACAAGATAATGACATTACTGATGCGGAAGCACCTTCATCAACCATCATACATTTGAAAAAATTCTGAAGACACGCCACGTGGATTTGAAAATCCACATGGTAGGTTAAGTGAGGTTGTACATCAGTAGTGTCAAACTTGATAACAGTGGGACTTCCCCCATCCTGAACTCCTAACGCACTCAAAAGGGCATGCTTCTGAGAAGGACAAGCTTGCAAGAATTCAAGAGCCAACATGGCACATAGAGTTTGGCCCAAATCTTCCGCAATAGAGTAGTCATGGGCAGCTCGAGCATTAGGATTATGTGTAGAGCGCTTAAGAACACCTTTCGGTATCCGCAGAATATTAGAGGTATTATCGATATGCAAGGAATTGTTAGGAGGAGGGGGAGGCTCATTCCCCAAATTGGGTTGTGGTGCATCATAATCGCGTTGACGAGTGGCAACACTAATCTCTGACTGAACCATGTTCACACATCCATAAACACTAGTATTGGAAGAAGACGTTTCCATCTCAATAGGTCCATAACCAGTGGTGGGAGCATGCGAAGCCATGTTTTGGTGATGAGGTAGGGGATCCTTCAACACAGCTGGGCTCTATGCCAAATGCTTCGATGCTTCTTCAATTTGAGGACATAAGTGAGTAAGATGGTCTTCCCCACAAAGCTTGCAAGGAAACTTCACCTTACGCCTAGGTTTACGGTCCTCACCAACATTTCTTCCTTCCCGAGGAGGGTTGGCATTATCTTTATAGGGGGTATTGCGATTGTTATTGTTATTCCCATTATTTCCACCCTTACAGTCATTTCTCCCCTTTTTCTTACCACTAGATTGTTGGTTACTTGATTGGTTCATCGTTTGCACACTGTGTACATCAAACGATGGGGTGGAAGTGGAAAAGGTGTGAACCTGTCCGGGAATAGACTGGTTTAGCGGCAAATTTTGCATTTGATTAGCTACCAAATCTACAGGGCGAGTGCTTGTAGATCCTATGATGCCATCAACATGCATTCCAGGAACTGACTGAGGCTCATGATGTGTGCACGGTGCATCAGGAATAATGTCATACAAAATGCCAGACTGAGAGTATAATAAGTCTAACTGTTGGACTTTCAAGATGGCTTGTTCCTCAGTCACAATGATGGACATTGAAACATCCTTAGCAATGTATGGGAGTAGAGAGTTGAGGAACCATTCCAACAGGAACTCTGGAGGAATTTTGGCTTTCAGTAACCTCTTCCGCTAACGCCACTCTTGAACGTGGTCAGAAATATGTGTGGCCTTGTTCTGACGGAATGTGGATAAAAGTTTAGTACCGGTATCATAGCGAACCGACAACTGGAAATCATCTAAGAAAACCAAAGTGATCTCACTAAAACCCCTATGAGTTTTTCCAGGCAACTCGACATACCACTTCGCAGCTACCCCCATGAGGGTGTGTTGAAATAGTCGCAATCTAACGGAATCATGATTCAATGAGTTGGAGGAGCACTAGAGGTTAAATGTTGTGACATGATCACCTGGGTCCTCACCACCTTTCCCCTTGAACTTAGGAATGTCGAAAGGGAGCTTGGAAGGGACCGGGGGCCAATTAGGGTCGTGACACACTGGATCATTCGTGAGCTTCGAAAGATATGGAAGATTCAAGCGCGCAAGGAACAAGAGTTGAGGCTAGAAAGCTTGATTATAAGCCCCCATAAGAGGTTGGTTGAACGAAACCGAATTATAAGATGGACCAAAAGTTTGACCATGAGGATTAAATTGCTGATAATGAGGACCTAATGGACCATAAGCTTGCCCATGGCCAGAGGATTGATAACCTCCTCCTGCCTTACCCATTTGAGAGTAAGCAGGTATATAAGTGTTTTGGGCACCATATTGGGGTGGGTTGTACTGGTGTCCAGCACCGACTATGCCGTAGTAAGGGTTGCCACCATGAGTATGGGGCATATACGTACTATTCGCAGTGGGAACCGTGTTGTAATGACCATAATGGTATGGTATGTTCCCACCCCTAGCATTAGGATTAGCTTGAGCAGTCATGTGGTGACCAGAAGCATGAGATGTATTCCCAGCCCCAACATTGGTGTTACTAGTAGCATGGATGGTGGCGTTATGTCCATGTGGATAGGATATATCCCCACCTCCTACATTGGCATTACTAGTGGCGATAGTGGATGCAAAATTATGCGGTATATGTCCACCCCCGTGGTTAGGAGGAGCATTAACATTTGCGAAAGTAGTCCTGGGTTGACAAGTAGCGGCATGTGTATTAGGTGGTGGATGACGAGTCATGTTTCGAACAACGTTCCTAATAGGTTAGGTAGTCCTAGGAGGTGGTCTTCTTCTAGCATTAGCATTGTTAGGAGGAACATGGCCAGTCCCCATACTATGTGTGTGAGTGGACAACATGGTTCCCCCGACAAGGGTAGTGCCTCCAGTGGGTATAGTATGGATAACACCATGACTAGTGCTAGTGTGACTCCCAAACGTAGTGGAAAGCTCAAATGTACTATAATTAGGCATACCAAAAGAGAGTGTGGTTGGGTTGACTGTAAGACCAGTGTCATCATGTAACTTTGGCATCCCATGTCTATAATTGCATGGAAACGAAGGAACGAACATGTCGTCTTGATCTTCGTCCTCGGGTAAGGTTGGTATCCCATAAAGATAATTATCTGGGTTTGAAGGATCAAATGGATCGAGTTCAAGTGGATTCGTCCAAATCGAACCAGGTTGAGTCTCAGGTGGATCACCTCCCCATGCCTCACGAGGAGTAGGGGAATCCGAAGTACGTTCAACTCTACTCGATGGATTCGAAGGTACTTCTTTAGTATCAGAATGTGCAGCAGTCATGACGTCTTGGATGTATGTCTTGTAAGAATCCGAAGACTCAGAGGGAGCCCGCCGGTGTCCCCTGGCAACACAGTGTGAAAGATCGGTAGGTTCTAAACCAGCCAACCAATGGGATCGGCGGAGAGTAGGACTCCACGCCACAATATATTCGGAGAGAATATAGAATCAAAATGTCCCCTAAAGGCCAACTATCAATCAAAAACAGTATATCAAAAGCACACACCTAGAGAAACTACAACCAAGAGCAGACAAACAGAGTGTCTAAATGAACTCCCGACACTAGAGCTGGTATGTCTCACCGAGGAGAGTCTTGAGACTCCCAAACTATAGTCGGAGGTAATAGAATTAGTTATACAGCCCCCAGACTTCACTGCGTGCATAGGGTCAAGTCCCTATACAACGACAACATTGTTGTCCAACCCCTATTTGACTCAGGACACAAACAGCATAACCACTGCAAGTACCCTATGTGATATCTAGGTAAAGAAACTATGGTCACCGTAATATAACCAATGCTCAGGGGGATAGTTGCGGGTGGGATCCGTCATATGGGTAGGGTAGCTAAGCCTGAAGCACAAGAGGACGAACCTCCAGTACCCCCAGATACAAACCTTGGAAATATCTCCCATGTTCAACCAGTATCAGAGGGATATCTCTTCAACCAACCTCCCGTGACCTCGTGCTTAACTCTGGCTTGAGTAGAGCTTCCTAAGAACACCGATATATACCATGGATTCATCCACTCCCTGGTCAGACATCTAATGTTTCGTCTAGTAGTCTTGGATTGTTAACTCACAATGATCTATTCCAAGACTCTAAACCTATGCTAGTTGGTGTACCCTATAAATAAAATCGGTCTAATCAATTTTAAGATTAAGCGTTAATTTTAATGGCTGTGATTACTCAAGGGATATGATCGTGAAACTAGTGATGTGTAAGACTCAATAGTATGCAAAATTGTCAAATCCTAGACTCATCTATCCAATGAAAACAATGCCACTAGCATGCACAATCAAACCAACGATTTCGAAATAAATATGCAATCCTTTTATATTTTTCAATGCACAATCAAAATCTAAATGAAGGAAGAAAGCACTCAATGCAAGATGCAATACATAAAAGCAATTTTTTTTTTTTTGTATTTTCTTTAATAAATAAAAGGAAAATGAAAAACTATGTGTATTTTTGTATTTTTCAATATATGGAAATGAAAAATGCAAGCAAAATCCTACTATCTAGCCACTGATATGCCATGGAGATCACTAAGACAACCAGGCAGATACCAAACAGTAAGACTCAGCCAATGGAATGAGCTCAAAAGGAAAAAACCAATAAGGCTAAATCCAAAGATGGGTAAAAAAAGCCAACAGGGCTCAACCAAGAGAAAAGAAGAGTTCTGGTCACAACCAAGGCATGAAGCAGTCAAGAAACAGGCCAACAAGGACTTGGAATCAACCAAAACCAACCCACCAACAACCAAAGGTCATAAAACAACCAAAGCCGGAGTTGTACGCTACTGTCGAAGGAATACCTGTGGGTACCCACGAGCAACAGAGTAAACAAAGGCGGGTATACACGGGAAGAGATAAGCTAGCCCATGGGTAAGGAAAGACAAATGGGAAAACTGAGAGTCTAATGGCTCAGAAAAAGCAAGTTTTCTATAGTGTATCTCAACAACAAATAAGTGACACAGAGCTTTGACAAACAACAACTCTAATTAAGGACTAATGCTCAAAAATCCCCAAAAATGGATGTTTTCCCCAGCTGAGTCACCATTTCTGTGTTGGAAAAAACTCACTATGGCTTGGGGTAGACCACAACAGACAGCTGACTACCATAAATAAACTCAATTCCCAATGCTATGCTATATAAATGACAATGCTAAGATAATGAAGAATATAACCAACCTCGATCCAAACGGTTGATGTAGATCCCTGTTGGATCTTTTCAATCCATGCACTTGAATCTGCAAATTAGTCTTGATAGCCAATATACAACAAGTACATATAATATATAATGACATTAAAATCACGAATAGCAATGGCCCATGATATAACAAGTAAATGCAAGCCAATGTAATATAAACAACATTTACAACATTAATGGACGAGAATATGAGTATTTCTATTAATAAACAAGAAGAAGTACAATGTGATACGACCTCTTGCCGGCAACCAATATGAACCAAGATCTACATCAATCCACTTGTGCCTCCACCACTTCAATCCTCCATGAATGGAAAACTCAAACTAGATAGGAGTTTGGAAGGTGAACATAAAGGGTTCACAACTACATGGATCAATGAGTGTAGACTCAAGCTTGGGCAAAAATCCACTAGACTTCTCTTGCTCTTCTTTCTCCTCCCGTCCATAAGCCATATGTGCTCAATATATAGTCCTCTCAAAGGTAAGTGAAAGGACACATCGAGGCATTTCTTGGGCAAATGGAGAGTCAAAGGTCACCCAATGACCGCTTTTTGGGAGTAAAAAGTAATAAACTAGTGATTTTTACCATTTTACATGCTACCCGTGGGCTATAGTGATGCAACTTGCGGGTACACTGGCTATAGAAATGAAGCTAGCATACAAGGGAAAAAATAGGGAAAAATAGTGTCTGAAGGATATAATGTGGATCTGAGTCTTTGGAATGGATCCTCTAGTCCAAAGAGTGTTGATTGTCATAAGGTGGAAGATTACGTTGTAACAGCTTGCAACAGTTGTCGAATGGTTTTTAGTACTAGACCATGCTGTCGACTTCTTCTTTGTGCATGGATATGTTTCCAGACATGACGAACCATTTCCAGCCAAGGGAATAGCGGGTATTAGCTCGTAGTTCATCATCTCTGTGCCTCCAGACACGTTTCTAGACATGAAAACCCATTTCCATCCAAGGGAGTATCGAGTACTAGCTCATAGTCATCAACGCGATGTTCATTCAACTCTAGTTATTTTCTGATTTCTTTGAG
Source organism: Larix kaempferi (assembly GCA_027924585.1). NCBI lineage: Eukaryota > Viridiplantae > Streptophyta > Pinopsida > Pinales > Pinaceae > Larix > Larix kaempferi. The sequence goes on from BSBM01000417.1 coordinate 3,601,215, forward strand.
GCTAACAAAGGCATTGTTCATGGGGAGATGTTGGAGGAGGTTAGGTCGGCCACCCAACTAGGTCCTCCGTTCGACCAATTTAGAGAATATGTCGAACTGTCATGTGGATCATGACATGTCGTGTCAGTTAGTCTCGTAAGCTAGTGAACCTATGAGAAATAGAAGACTTCTTGACTATTCTACCATTACTTATCTTGGGTTCCTATTGCAGCAAACTAAAAGCTTCTGGATAGAAATGGCAATTTTCTTTACTGCCTTTCTTCTCTGTCTTTTTGTTTTTTTATGAGAAATGCTTGGCTTTGCAATTAGTTGATGGATAATTATTGTTATAGGACTATGTAATCAATGAAATCCCTTTGAGGGGCATTAGAATAACTGAAACTAACAGCTTGATTCCTTAATATTAAAGTCTTCATAGAGAATGATTTTCGCATGGAATTTGGGGGTGCTTCAATGTCAAATTATTTCTGTTTATAACCAACTCTTCTTGGAGTGTCGAACTATTATGAAAATAATATTGGGAATAAGAAGGGTCAGTCGACCCTTTTGGTAGTCTCGAACTATTATGAAAATAATATTGGGAATAAGATATCTAGTTTTCCAGGGGCACACGTGGAATCATCAGATTGTGAAATGTGGAACACTCAGATTGTGAAATGTGGAACGCTCGGATTGTGAAACGTGGAACATGAGCGACATCTGTATCATGGTGTATATTTTGTTCATGACAATACATAATGTCGACTGAAGCATGATGAGATTATTTTCTTCACACGAGTAATATCTACGATTACTCCAGCAAATCTGTTGTCGCTGCAGATGATATCTATGACCACCATCCCACCATACTGTGATAATTACATTACCCATCGGTCCCATCCCGGTCAATCCATCAACTCACTGGGTATATATAAGCTAACCATGCCTCATATCATAGCAAACTGAAATCTTTGAGAATCAAAGCCATGGCATTTTTCTTTACTGCCTCTGTTCTCTGTCCTTTTTTATGAGAAATGCTCGAGTATGATGATCTCTCCCCAGTTCTCCTCATGATATATGGGCATTTCGAGCACTCTCTAAGTCCCAATACATGGAATTTTGTCATTATGTTCCTTGGCACCAATCACATTTTTGTCAATGATCTTCTTTCCATCACTCTTCTTTCAATAACTGATTGGTATGCAAGCCACTATCTTGGAAGATTTCTTCTCTTAGTAAGACAACATGTATTGCTGCAGTCCTCAATGTTAGGCTTGCAGCAGTCGTCGAATGGTTTTTTAGTACTAGACCATGCTGCCAGCTTCTTCTTCGTGCATGGACAGACAATGAAGAGATTCATGAAAGAGTTGTTACTTCAAATATTGGCAAGACTACCCATGAAAAGCATTATGAGGTTTCGTGCAGTTTGCAAAAGATGGAACGAGATATTTCAATCACAGGAATTCAGACAATTAACGACTTCCATAACAATTTTTGTGACTCTGGCCTTTCTTCTTGGTTGGGGAATGCGACCTTCTCATTTCCTTAGAATGTTGTTCTTGGTTGGGGAATGTGACCTTCTCGTTTCCTTAGAAAGCTGTGGATTAGCACAGAAAGTAGCTACAAATTTCACACTCTGTCTCTGGAGTTTCTTCCAAGCCCAGTTATTATTGTGGCCCGTTGCAAGAGCTTACTTTGATATAGTGGAAAAGATGAAAATTACATATGCAATCCTATGACCAAAACCTAGATAGAACTTCCTAAGCATCCCGAACAATATAAATATAGTAGCCTCGATTTCATTTCTCTAGATTTCAATACATGCGCTACATGCTGCAGTCTCACCATGGGAAGGAAATCAAGTGGAGACAATGATACGGTAGTTGAGATGTACGATTATGAGTCTCATAAGTGGACTCAATCCGAGATACCTGTAGCTAATTTTATTCGGCCTCAAGGGTAGGGTGTATATTCAAATGGAAAATATTACTGGTTAAATGATGTACATCATTGGGAAAGTCTGAGCAATTAGTTACTTTGGATAGGGAGCATATATATATATTATTATAGCTCTGTTTTTCCTTGCAAACATTTTCTCTGTAAGAAACTCCTTCCAGATATTTTGTAATGTTCGAGATTTGTTAGAATTTCTAAATCTGTTGTAGTTTTTGTTAGAATTTTGAATTGAATCGTGAGCTATAACATGAGAATACTTGGTTTAATATGTGGAAACTATCTTGTATCGAATCTGTTGTGCTGAATTTTTTCTGCCAATTATTTTTGTAAAATGAAATTTAAACCAAAATGCGTTGAAAAGATTAGAAATGCCATTTTGTTCAATTCCTTTTTATCATGGAATTATGTGAAATCGTCATGTGATAAAAAATATATTGAATGTCCTAATCAGTTATATATATATGAGGTTTTGACACCCATGAATGGTCAATCATAAGGTGTTTTTGTTTACTAATACACAGTCAAGCTAACTAATAACTAGTCAATGCATATCGATCACAATGATACACTGCCTCTCGGCAGGTATAATAACTATTTTTTCTAGAGACCTGGTCAATGAATGAAGAATCCTACCTCATGCGTACAACGAAAGAACTGTGCTTTGAGAAGAGACCTATTTGGAAACTATGTGATCCTAGAATTCATGCATCTTTTCTTTTGCAAACACATGGCTTCTCGCACTATCGCTATTAACCTTGGGCCGAGGTAAATCAATCATCGGTAGGCCCTCATCCTTCCAATCCATATCAATTTCAGAAGTAGATAAAATATCCTTATCCCTTCCATTGCTCCAACACTGTATAATAGAGAATCTTATAAACAAGTCGTTGGAGAATTCTCTATAAACTCCCTTTGTAGGATTCGGTGTAACATGGTTTTTGTATTTCTTGCTGAAAATTGTGAAAACTTTAGAAATCATACAAGAGTTTTCCATATCAGCTAAAAAAATACAAGTACATGCCTCTTGATTTGTTTTTAAGTAGTACAAAAACGCAAGCATGTCTTGTTCTATCCATGGACTATCACAATTACACATATCCACAACAACAAATTCACAGCTGACTGTCGCACCAAAAAATGGAATTGATCTGACTGTGGTGACCAAAGAATTAGGATAACAACATTGACAAGCAAACTGTGAACTATTTTCGACATCGTCAATGGACATCCTCTCTTTATTGATATATAGATTCAATATTTTTTGAGCATCAATTGGTATTTTGGTACCATTATCCACTTCAGATTCGTTCCTTCTCTTTTTACTCGGAGAATTTGCTTGATTTTCAGAGCATAAAATAATACACAGTTGCTGGAGATGGTTTGGTGCAATTTTACATATTTCAATGACGTTATGGTCAGTGACATTCTGTGATCGATCAATTTGAACATCATTAACTTTGAAATATTCAACAATCGAATGCCTGGTTGACCTCTCGTCCTTGATTTGTTTCCAATATTGATTTAAAGTTTATGCACAAACGTTTTTATCGACTGATGTGCTCATCCAAACCGATCTTTTGATTAGATTGTCCACCACAGACGTCAATTCATCTTCATCAAGATCACGCAATGGTCTAAAAAAATTAGACCCGTAACTCTTTATTTTATTTTGAACAAAATCATCCTGAGTGATGCTCTTTGGCGAGGATGGCAAGGAGCCACTTTTGTAAAGCTCAAATACAGACTGTCATTTGGTCCACAATCGATCCGATGTCAAAACAAGAGTTAGCTTGTCTTTAAGGCTCTCCCTTGTTTGAACAAGAAAGATATCCATACATTCAGTTTGGAAAGACTGCAACCATATAAAATTGAATATTCTAGTCAATTTGCTAATTTCATAACACCGAAAGCAATCTAAAGACTTTGATTGATAAGAAGAAAAATTCTATACCTGCCAAGCATCACTGGAAACGTTTCCCTTTCCCGGGTGGGATGGAGTACCACAGGATATCCATTTCTCCCTTGCTTTTCCAACACTAGAAATGAATGGAGTGTCTACAAATTCCTTGTTTGACAAATTTTGTTGTTTGCATAATTTGTTGATGATGTGATGAAGAAACTCTATGTAGAAGACGATTTGTTCGATGCCGATACCTTGAATGGAGTTGTTTATATCGATCATCTGCAATGATTATTTTTTGCACAGAAATAGTATGCTACCCATCCAATATATAAAAATTTACTAATGGCGAATTAATTTCTTCTTCATTTCCACGAAGAAAGGCCAATGTGGTCTCCTTATCGAAAGGCAATAGAATAGCATCTCTCAATGTTGTTGTAAATGTATGGAGAAGAGATACAACCATCTTTTGCACGACCTCCTCATCAACCTTTCGATATTGCAAGTGCGGAGGCACAACACCACATCTTGGTACGTCAATGGAAAAAACTTGCTCATTGAACAAAAAGAATTTGATCTGCTCTTGTTGAACTTCTTTTGAAATTTTGAAGCTCTTAGTCGCTTTCCACAACATCGCTTTAGAAGGACTTTGTTTGAGTTGTTTGAAGAAAGATTTGTCCACATCTTTTACAATAAATTGGAGAAATGCTCTTCTATTGTACATAAGAATCCTTTCATGGCTTACCTTTATCGACTTAGACTTATTAATATTCATGTAATGCAATACAGAGGAATTTTTCGCAACCAACATTCTTTTCCTTCATATCGACAAAATTCCTTTCTTCAGGGATGTCGCGGTATCAATACCGGAAGGATTAGAAACATCATACGAGGTAAAAACCCACCCTTGCTTCACATAGGAAATCGGATCTGGATCGGGACCACTTTTCATTAGATCTGGTCGATAATTGCAAACCATAATATCAAGCTGTAGAAGGAAACACTTTTCACCATCGACCACTTCAACTTGAACTCACAATTTTTCATCAGATTCAACAAGATATGCATATGTCAATATTCCAGCTCTAGTCTGAGCTCCGTTGTAATCCAAGTAGAATAGATATAAATCCAGGTACAAATTATCTAGTTCTTCCATCTATCTCAACATACCATCCATTTGTGAATAGCTGAAAGTAGTGATCTTTTGACAATTCAAAGCAAGGCATTTCCTGGTAGTTACTGAGGCTCAACAATGTAGCCATGCTTTATCTTCAAAACAGTCAATATTAAGTAGTCAATATAAGAACGCATACAATATCTATAATTATAAATTACTGTTTTAATATTAGATGTATACTTGCAAATTTCATGCTAATGATCGATGGTTAAGGAACGACCCCTCATATTCAAAATCAATTGATTGATTAAGAACAAATCTGCTAGCATGATCCATGAGAGATCGAATGCACATTTTATAGAGTCGTTTGAGATAAGGACCGTTCATAGAATGAGCGATCATCATAGAAGGGGTGGTCGATCCTTCTTGTTTATGTGTTTGAATAGATCACATGTTTTGTATTTGAGTTTATGTGAGTTTTTGTACTTAATTTATATGTATGTGAATGGTAATTGCACATTGATTAATTGGAATACAAGTGTGTGATTGTGAAGAAGAAACACATAGTTTGACAAATTCGTAGATAACTAGTGAATACATTAGAGATTCAACGTAGTTCTGTATACTGCAATAGATGCCAAGTGTGAAGTCATCTGGTGTTCTAGTTGATGCTAAATAGAATTTTATGCGAAGATTGTAACCACATATGTGCATCGCTGTGGTTAAGAGAATATTGATTATGCAACCCCCATATTCACTTCAGGTTAGACTTCAACCTGTTTACAAGGTCATGCTGAAGGCGCCGGTGAAAGGGGTTTTGTTGTGTATACATTTATCTCATGAATGAAGGGTCGACCGACACTTATTGTGCTCGGTATTCTTCCAGTGTTAACCATTCCTCATATACATGAATTGACACCCTCACCTTCGGAGGTTGAATATTTTTACAATTCCCTCATAAATGAAGGGTAGGCTGACACTTCTTGTGTCGAGGATTCATTTCGCAATAGTTCTATACAACAAGAAGGGTCAGTCAATCCTTCTTCTGTTCCCCATTCTGGATACGGGTGAATTCACAATTCTCTACTAAAGGAAGGGGTGGTCGATCCTTCTTGCCAGATGTCGAGAGTAAGGATATTTTTTGTTTATATGTTGTAACTTAGCTAATGTCCCAATCACCATGGTTATAGAAGCTTGATGGAGATCGACGGCCACAAGCGTTGTTCCCAAAAGTAATATAGGATGGTTTAAGTGTGGGCGGAGTGTTGCTAGCCTGCGAGCAAGTTGGAAAATATATCAACGGGAAGAAAGAAAGATCTAGGGATGACAGGTACTTCAGAGATTTGAGATGCACGGGGAAATGGACTTTTTCAGATTTGCAAAGTTTTGTTAGGGACCACATGTTTCAACGGTGCCGATATGCCGGGGAAAGGCATCAACATAAGAGGTTTAGTTTGCAGATTGGACATGCATAGAGCATCGACATGTTCCAAATTCGAGAACCTAGGTAAAGGTCACACGTTTGGATGGTCAGGATGGAGACAGGGGCCACATCAGCAATTGATAATAACTACTTAGATCTAAGGTGCGAGGAAGGCGACATTTGAGATATTGAAGATTGTGGAACTTGGAAGGCCGTGGGGCTAAGCATGGAAGGAGATCATTGGTACCAGATCGATCATGCATGATGGACGTCTCAGAGAAACTCCTTTATCGCTAGAGGTTGACCCCTTTCCCCCTTGGTCGACGTCAAGGGGGCAACTTAATTTAGATAGAATCAAATAGACTCTAGCACCTTGGTGAATGCACATTCTATCTAGGACCAAGTCCAACAAAACTTATGCAATAACTAAACAACTAGCCCAAAGAAAACTTCAAAGAATCGGGTAAGAGAGCTACACTGGAATGTCAAATGATACATATGGAACATAGTTATAATCATTTTGAATCTTTGATATATAATAAAATCTAGGGGTTTAAGCTTGCTCCTATGCATGCAAGAAAAATTCCCACTTCCAAAGCTATATTCTTTGTCCGTGAGATGAAATGAGCTAAGACTTAAAATTGGACAAAAGTATATGTAGGCCACCTGATAATTTGAAAATATTTCTCATATTAAAAATCGAATTTACATGCACTGAATAGATGGCAACCTTAATTAAGATTGGACAATTATTGGATAACAAGCTCTACAAATCATACAGAGATAACAAATAAAAATTATTAAAGAGTATTGATTGAATTGTTTCTTATCTCTTCTTTTCCACGAGACCAAAGCATTTTGACCATAACTAAATGGATACCTTGCCTTTGTTAAAAATTTCCATGCAATGAAGGGGTGGCTGACCCTTCTTGTACCAAGTATTCTTTTCATAATAGTTCTAGACTAAAAGAAGGGTCGGCTGATAATAGTTCTAGGTGAACTCCTGGATATAGGTGTTCACAATTTTATACTAAACAAAGGGGCGGTCGATCCTTCTTGTCGGAGGTCGGAAGTCAGGATAAATATTGTTTATATGTTATAACTTATCCAATCTCCATTCCCCACTATTTACTGTGGAAGTCGGGAGTCGAGAATTGTTGTCCCATCCCGCAATCTGCATTGCAGGTTGCGGGATAGCGGAATTGATGGAACGTTTTAAGAAAACTAGGTATCCTCAATCCCCAATATATTTGTGTCCTCAAAAAAGGTGATGAATCCTCATGCGGGGTGCAAGAAGGGTTGGCCGACCTTTCTTGTGTCGAGTATTCTGTTCAAAATAGTTCTAGGCTGGAAGAAGGGTCGGTCGATCCTTCTTGTGTTCACCATTCTGGATACAGGTGAATTGTAACATATAGGTGTCTACAATTCTCTACTAAATGAAGGGGGGACAGATTCTTCTTGTCTCCAGTCGGGATAAATATTGTTGATATGTTACAACTTATCCAATATACCGATCCCAACTATTCATCACGGAATTCGTAAGTCTGGAATTGTTGTCGCAGCCTAGGCGGGTTGAATAGTTTTACCATTCACTCATAAATGAAGTGTTGGCCGACCTTTCTTCTGCCCAGTATTCTGTTCAAAATAGTTCTAGAATGCAAGAAGGGTTGGTCGATCCTTCTTGTGTTCACTATTTTGGATACAGTACAGGTGAATGGTTGGATATAGTTTTTCACAATTTTATAATAAACGAAGGGGCGGCCGATCCTTCTTGTTGGAGGTCGGAAGTCGGGATAAATATTGTTTATATGTTATCACTTAGCCAATCTCCATTCTATGATGAATTCTGCATTAATTTGGAAGAAAGAACATTAACAATATTTAAATGTGTGGATCAGAGCATATAAAATGAATTCTAACTCAGATATTACAGTCAACTATGAGGTAAAGTGATAAGATGGTGTAACACGAAATACATTAACAAAAGAGAAATTAAAAGACTGAAGAAAATAACAACATATGAATCTTTGTTTCAGATGTACTTGTACTTCTGTTCTTCTTTAAAGTATTCAAAAAATATTAAGTCACTGTATTTTTTGCTCTCAGATCCAACCCCTATTACTTTGTAAAATAACAATTTATACAAAACATTCTTTGAATTCTTCACCAAAAAAATAAATTTCAAAGAAATCTGTCTGATGTAACACTTGGGCAGTAGTAACATCCCAAAATTTCACAAAAATTTAAAATTTTTCAACTTAGCTTTTAATGCATATATTAAGTGTGCGGAATTATAATAAATGCTTCTATGCCATCATGTTGTACTAAATGTTTGTCATAATCATAAATGTATTGTTTGCGACGTGATAATTAATATCTACATTTCGATGTTATTGAATGTTCTTCTCATCTCAGCTATATTTGTATATCACTTATGTCAATGTTCAATCGATATAATGTTTATAAGTGCTAACTGTTGTTCTTCTGTTGATGATGAAAGGGTTCCTATGGGTACCCCGAGGCTTACTTAGCATTCATGCTAAAGCATTTGACTCATTCCTTTCGCAAATTACGGGTAAGAGCATTAATGTTTACGAAGTGTGACAGAAGAGTTCCTAACTAGTTTCAATAATCTCCAAATGTCTTAATGGTTTTAGAGAATAATATTGAAATGTATTCAGGTGAGATCTCTTTAGTTATAATCTAGTTTTGATATTAAAATGCATGTTTGCTATACTTATTCTCATTTTCATACTTTGTACATTACATAAATAGGTTCATATTATGACGATGACTTGACTAAGTCTTAAAAATTGTGAGCTATGTACTTCATGCTCTATCCTATGTTTTGCAAACTTTATGTAATTACCATGTTGTTTCTATTATATGTGAACTGTATGTAAATATCATACAAATCCTTCAATATATCAACTATATGCAACTATTGTGCATTTCTATTGTGTAAGAAGTATATGCAAAGTCATATGCATATCCTATAGTATGAACTATATGTATTTTCACATACTATCTAGAATGTAAACTATATACAAATCCTTTGTATTTTCTATAGCCTAAAACTATATGCATAATATATGTAATTCCTATTAGCATATAACCTATATGCAAAACCTACGTAATTTCTCATAACATAAAAAACTAAATGTAAATCCTATATAAATCTTATAGCATAGAAACTATATGCAATTCCTGTATGTAATAAGTTATGTCTTGGATCAATATAAAATAACATGAATATATGAGCATCCATGTGAACATTAGAATATCAAATCGATACCTAGCTTATGCATTATCCCTAACGTAAACTATGACTTATATTATTGTATGTATTGACAGGCTTGCAACATAACTACTGAACAAACGTGTGATGTGGATAGGGTAATTAATACTATGATGATTACATGCTAGCAGGCATTCGAGTTCAGCCTTGGCATTTAACTCTTCTATCTACTTCCCTAGTGGATATCCTGGTGGTTGCTATCGTGGATAGGGTAACGTGAAGGTATTGGAAAAGAATGAGCCAACACTGTTGAGCTGCACAATGCTTGACCTATCAGTTAATTGAGATGGTCTCCATGGTGGAAAAGGTTGATAGCGTGGTCATAAACGCAGTTGGTGTTTGAATTATGATGTGTTGTGATGAATGATCCCCACCGTTGATCTTATGTGCTTCTTGGGATTTGGAACTTAACCCTAATCTCCACTAAGTTTCAAGGTTATTGTTTTCCTTTGGCATTCAATGTATTGAAGAGTGGCTCTGTGGAGAGGCCAACAGGCCTAATAAAGTTTACAGTTTCGTTAGATTGTCTTGAGTGCTCCTTCTGTGATTCGAAACCATGAGCAGTGAATGATTCTTGTTACAATCGATAATCTTAAGAGCCGAGCTCTGAGTTGAAGTTTATTGCAATGGTTTTGAAGTTTTGAAGACTCCAGGGTTGAAGATAAACTCGTGTGTAGGTTGAACCAGTGGTTGGTTTTATTGTATGATCAGTGGTAAATCTTAGAGTTGTTTTCAACCTTTGTTGCGTTCAGTAGTGAGATAGTGGCTACGGTTTAATAATGGCAACAGCGTAACTTCTCCAGAATAGCTAAGTGAAGGTAATGTTCAAGTTTCGAAACCTGTTTCCTTCTAAATTGTTTATGAGTTGCAGTTGTTGTTATTTTTGCTTAAAGAAACTTCTTGATGATACTCGTTTGACCAGACTCTTGGTTGTGTGGCAGGATCCTTCGGCTTTGGTTCTCAAGCTTGAGTGGTGAACTATGAAAACCGCAAATGAAATGGTAAGCTTTGATGGTTTCCCTGATGCTTCGGTTAGGTGACTGTTGGACCTTCTTATGTTCTTAGCAGGGACTTCGTTTTTATTGTGAGGCTACGGAAAGTGACCACCATCGAAATGTTTGCGAGCTGACTGGTAGCTTGGGGAGGATTAAATCCTCAACCCATTCTGTGTTAAGCCTGTGGTGTTTGTTTTCAGCGTAGATAATGTGTAATGACAAAGACACAGTCAAGAGGGTTTACCCTCGACTATTCTGGTTAAACAAGGGTTTTTGTTCCTGTAACTTGATGATGTTTACGTGTGTCAAAATTGTGAGCCATGCTCCAGGTTATGGGATAAATTAATGTTTTGAACTATTGTGTGTTTATGATGACTACGTGCCAAAGGTTTTAACCTTGTGTTGTGCAGTCAAAACCCTACCCTGTAGGTTTCAATGGTAGCTTTGATAGATCTGTGTTAATTGATATCTATGTTGTCATTTTTGGTGATGGCCGAGAGCCAAAACTCAATGTTTTAATTTGAAACTTTGAAACCCTAACCTATATAGCTCAGGAGGTGATTGTGGAAAATTTGTAATGTTGAACTTGAAATAAAATCTAGTGTTCGTGTATTTATATGGTTTTGCAGATAATGTTTATGATAGGAAAATAATACCACTATCGGATGTTAATGTTGAGATAATCCTTCATTTTAATTTAAGCAGTGCATGAGATAAAATGCTTTTGTGACTATATTTTCCAATGTTGAAATGATTTCTAAATGTCGAAATATAGGAGTTAAGGATTCTAATGATAAAAGGATATTCATCCAAATAGACTCATTCTATGTTTAAGAAGTTTTGATAAAGGTGATACGAGTTAACTAGTTCCGGTTTCTCCATTTGACTTGTTAGTTACTTCGAATGTAGAAGTCAGTATTTGTTTGACATTGAAAATAAAATATAATACAGGAATGAATAGAATTCTTTGCAAGGTTTAGAAAAACATGGAAAACATAAAACCCTAGATTATTCTAATCCTGTCAGAAGTAAAAAGATAATAAAATGTTGTAAATGCTGTTAAGATTTTGCAGTTGTTATAATTTTATGAAGGTTAATAGAAGAAATAAAATGAAAGAATAATACTATACTGTTTTTCAAAGAGAAAACAAGAAAATGCATAGCATATGTTTCCTGAAAGGAAATAAACGACTTAAGGTGAAAAACCCTAGGTTTTGTGCAAAGATGAAATGTTTACTTATATTACTATGTAACATAAATTATTATAATGCTTGTACTATGAAATGCTATTTAAAATTCCTGAGTCTAAACATATAATTGGTATTACAGAATATGACTAATAAGAAATATTAATGAAATATAGCAGCGTTAGTCTATACATTCATTTGGCAATCTACCTATCATTCATCTATCTTAATTTCCTTCTATGCACTAGAGTACTATACAGAAAACAGTATGGGGAAAAATACAGAGAAGTTATTTGTTCAATCATTTCATTTACTTAATCATCATTACATAAATCATGACTATATTAGGATTGAAAACAAATACCTTTGTATGATGATAACTTATGAATACTAAATCAACAATTGTAGAAAATAATTTAACTATTTAGAAACAGAAAAGACAAGTAGAACATGTAACGGATGATAGGGTGGACAAACACCCAAGGAGGCCTATTCCTCCCAACCTTCCCTAGAAGAAGCAGCCAAATGAATTGCCTCCTTTGGACCTTCTGTTAACACCCAAAAAGTGTTCACTACCTCATCTACCCCATTACATGACTCATTTGTCCATTTTCCTACCATATTTGCCTTAAAACCCCTAAAAATCCCACTAAAAAAGCCTCCAAAAGGCCACAAAACCATCAAAAAAGCCTCAAAAAGGCTAAAAAAACCCCCTTTCCCTCCAAAAATATCCAAAATAGCAAAAACCCTTTAAAAAGGGGACAAAAAATATAAAATAAAGAGGAAAAAGGAGGAAAAAACCCTATACAACTGACCTAAACCATATGGTTCCCAAAACCATGGGCCAGCACTCCACCACCAAAAAACCTATAAATAGGTGATGGAGACCCCTCATTTCACATCCACAATCAAGTATACCCTTACTCTGCCAAAATCACTCTTGAGACCCTAGCTCACCCTTGAGCTACTTTCACCATTGAGTGCCCCTTTTGGCCCATTTCCACCATTGGAGAAAGAGAAGGAGCAAAGTTGGAGTTTGGAGCAACCCTCTTGGATCATTGCAAGAACTTCACCAACCTCTACACTTGAGGTAACATTTTAATACAAAAGAAAAAACATTTATATTCCATGTTTTGTTATGTTTCTTAATGCTCATGTTAGTTTAGAATTTGTATTGTTTTAGCATTTTAATTTACTGTTTATTGAACTGCTACTAAGGAGTCCCTTCTCCTTAGTAGGTGCTCATTCGCACAAGCTAGGGTGAAAAACCTAGCTACACCCTCGATCCTGTTTACTGATCCACTAGGTAGATGGAATCTGTGTAGAATCAAGGCACGCAAAAATTGTACAAGCAGCAAATTATTAAGACTTGCTCCTGAGATTTTAGGACTCTGCACTCAGAAGTATAACTCTGCACTCAGCAGTATAATATGCAAACTTACACCATGATAAAAAACTAGCATATCCCCTCATCGAATCTCTTGGGTGCAAGCAGCAAAACCCCCTAGTAAATTTCCTCATCAGGAAAAGTGATGAACCTCAGTCCAAAATTCGATGGCTCTTAAAAAGATTTCCTATGTCTTTAGTGGTCAGTTTTCAATAAATGAGCCTCAAGCTCTAGTCCCTTCTTTTAGGGCACTAAGACCACAATTCAAGTGAGTTGTCCGATACCAACAGCCAGTTACTTGTCTCATGAAGCTGCATTTGTCCATTGCCTTCTACCCCATATTCCATTCCATCTAGTGGGTCAGTAAACACTCTTTCAACAGTCCACTTAGGTGTTTGTCTCCTATTTAATGTATTTAATAATAAAATATTGTGCAAATTACAGTAATCCTTGGACACTTGTCCAATATAAAACTTTACAATAAAAGTTAAGATAATGTTTCCAACATAAAAAAAAAATTCAACAAAAAAAGGGTATGTTACAAACACCCCAAGTTAAGCTCAACATCGTCCTCGATGTTGCTTATTCTTCATCAGAGCCTCCCTGGAATAGAACTCGATATGCTTCCTACATGTTAATTTCCAGTTCCCAGGTAGATTCATCAGGGCTAAGGTGCTTCCATTGCACCTTTACCTGCCCTATGGTATGATTCCGAAGCATAATTTCCCTCCTGTCAAGAATACAGTCCGGTTCCACCTGAAAATATCCTTTGGGTTCCACTTGTATGTCATTCCAATTCAGGACATGAGCAGCATCGTGCACATACTTCTTTAAAACAGAAATGTGAAAGACATTATGGATCCTTAAGTTAGATGGAAAAGCGAACTGATAGGCAACAGGTCCAATCCTTGATAGGACTTCAAATGGTCCACAATACCTTGGTGCTAGTTTAGCAGAACTCCCAAGCTTCAAAGAACTTTTCTTGGGCTTTACCTTTACAAAAACATGATCTCCAACCTGAAATTATCTTTCAGTGCATTTCAGATCTGCATAACTATTTTGCCGATCTTGTGCAACTTTTAAGTTGCCTTGAACCTGTTCATGGTTAGCTCCATTTCTTTTAAAAAATATGGTCCTAACATTAATCTGTCTACAAGGTTATCCCAAGAAATAGGAGTACAACATTTTCTTCCATATAAAATCACAAATGGACTAAGTCTCGCAGATGCCTGATAATGATTATTGTATGCAAGTTCAGTTAAATGCAAGTAATTTTCCCACTTGGTTGGTTGATCTTTAACATACATTCATAAAATGTCTTCTAAAATATGATTAACCCTTTCAGTCAGTCTGTCAGTTTGTGGGTGGAAAGCAGTACTGAAATTTAATTTAGTATTTAAACCCTTAAATAATGTTGTCCAGAAATTTCCAGTGAACTTAGAGTCTTGATCAGAAATAATTACCTTTGGGATTCCGTGTAAGCAAAAGATTTGTCTCATGAACACATCTGCAATGTTAGCATCTTTGAATGTAGTCTTAACAGGAATAAAATGAGCAGATTTACTAAGTTTATCCACAATAACCATTATGGAATCATTATGTTTTTTATTCTTAGGTAAAACTATCATAAAATAAATACTTATAATATCCCACTTCCATTCCGGAACTGGCAATGGTTGCAATAGGCCAGCTGGATGTTGATGTTCAGCCTTAATGGTCTGACATTCAAAACATCTAGCTATGTATTCAGCCACTTTGATCTTCATGTTGGGCCAAAAATAATCCTTCCTTAACATAGTTATCATTTTCTAATAACCTGGATGTCCCGAATAAGGACTCTTATGAACTTCATCCAAAATCAGCAGCTTAACTTTTGACACATTAGGTACATAAATTCTGTTTTATAAGTCATTAAGCCCTTTTCATTAATGTTGTAATCTGTTATTAAATTTTTACATAAATTTGCAGCAACCTTATCATGCAATTTTTTATAATTTCATCTTGCTTAATTCCTTATTCAATTTGATTTTCCAGATCTGTCTTAAACATGTTGATTGCTGCCACAAAACTTAATCTAGCATTTCTGCTCAAGGCATTACCAACTTTGTTTTCTTTACCTTTAATGTGTTGGATCTTGAAATTGTACTCGTTAAGGAAAGATAACCACCTAGCTTGCCTTGTGTTAAGATTTGTTTGATCCAACAAGTATTTTAAGCCCTTATTATCTGTCATTAATATAAACTTTCCGTTCGGATATCCACATCATCTTTTTCAGGATCTTGCATGCAATTAGGGTTTGCATGCAAAATCTAGGGTTTGCATGCACCTGCATGCACTTGCATGCATCCCAGTCACTAGTTTGATGCCTCCAGCACCTTATCCACCTTATTCTAGCACCTGGGAGCCACTTACTATAGAGTTTTAGCCCTCCTAGGCTGAAAGGCGCCCACTTCTCACCTACTGCCAGAGAAGGGCGCACTTGTTCACCTACCACTACAGTTCCACTTCAGTTACATTCAGTTAGCTCCGATTCTCCCTGATTTGAGGCTAGTTTCACTCCTGACTGACTGTTTCACTTCCGTTGGACCTCCAGTTTGACTAGATGACTTGTTCTGACTTCAGTTAGTCTCCCATGCGCCCCCCACTGAGCCTGCTTCCCTTAATCAGTGCTACACACTTCATTTACACATGACACACTCAGTTAGACTCAGATTGACACCTGGATGACTGGTTCTTGTGCATTGATGACCACCATCGATTGATGATGAGGACTCCTAGTTGGAGTCAAGCTACTCCATTCAGTGATTCGAATGGCCTACTTAGTCAATCCGAATTGCTCATTGACTGATATTGTATTCTATTGTAATTCATTCACCCTTTCTGGGATATTGAGCACTGCTGCATGTTTTGCATAGTTTTACATCATATTTTCTATATTCATCTGTTGTGATTGATTTACTTGCTCATTAGATATGCTGTGACTAATTTTACATGGTATCAGAGCCATTGCAGGGACAAGATCTCTTTTCTACAGGTGTTTGTACAAGAAGATTTGACTGAATTGCTCAAATTGCAAAAAGTTTTGGCATGAGATATCTCAAGGGCATTCGCTCCTGTGCATTCAAAGCTTAAAAATACTTCCAATACCACTCCAGAAGCTTGAGTTTCCACATAATTCCTGGATCTGATACATTGGACCCATTCAACATTGTTTGATCTCCAATCCCAGGTGTGATGCAACTCTAAAAGGGTGGATTGTTCGACCTTACGGTTCTTGGTTTGATTGTGATTTGCAGGTTATCAAGCTCCTCTTTTGCATTCGCTACACTGTGCATGCAAACTCCTCTTTTGCATTCTCTACTCTCTGCATGCAAGCTCATCTACATCAGTTTGACTCGCTCCTAGCAATGGAATACTCTTCTTCAAAGCCTATCCTCACCCCATTCAATTATTTTGATTGGAAAGATGATATGGAGATCATATTACGTTCAAAAGGTTACTACCGAGTCACTATTGGTCTTGAATTGGAGCCAAGCAATCTATCAGATAGAACCAAACACTACAACAAGCTTGATGAAGCTTATGGTCTTCTTTGTCTCTCCATCTCCAAAGATCTTCACTTCCATCTCAGCGGATTGAAGACTCCAAAATCTATATGGGAGCAACTTGAAACACTATTTGGCAAGCAGGATGAGCTTAGGGCCTTTCAATTAGAGAATGAATTGATTGCCCTTAGTCCTGAGAATTTCGAGACCATCAATGAATTCTTCACAAAATTCAAGAACTTGAACTTGCAATTGAAGAACAGTGGAGTTATCAAAGATGATAAATAATTGATCCTCTCCATTCTAAGCAAGCTTGGGAAAGATTATTCGGTATTTGTCTCTACTTTCAATTCCTGTCGGCTAACTACCCCGAATTGGAAGATGCCTACCTTGAATGCCTTCATTGAGTCCGTCACAAAAGAGCATGACAAGTTGATTCAAATGGGGTCCATAAGCTCCAAAGATTCATCCCTATATGTTCAAGGACCCAAGATCTCGAATGGTAAAGGAAATCAAAAGAAGGAGAAGCCCAAATTCGAGCCTCACAAGCAAAAAGACAAAGGCAAGCAAACGGATGCACCATCTAGTTCGAAGTTCAAGCAAAAGGGCAAAGAAGGTAACCAAAAATCTAAATGCACTTATTGCAATCGTGGCTTTCATCCCGAAAGTTCATGTATGAAGAAAATTATAGATCAAATGGCCCTCCTTTTGGAAAAGAACAACATAACTCTTCCCGACGGTGCAAGGAAGAAGGACAGGAATGATGATCATGAGAGAGGACAAGCACTCATGGCAACGATTTCAAAGCCCACTACTCTCTTGATAGATTCGGGTGCATCAAATCATATGGCTGCCAATATTGATTCTTTTTCCTCATTTGATCCAAACAGCTCCATCCCCATCCATTTGGGAGATGACTCAAAAATTTCTTCAAAGGGCAAAGGTACGATTCATGTAGAACATGGAAGCTTTCAGAATGTTCTCTATGTGCCTTCCTTAGCTTCAAATATCCTTTCTATGTATCAAATGACACACACTGGTGAACCAAAGCAATTTACATTCAGCCCTAATACAGTTGAAATTTCTGATATCAAAAGTGGAAGACTAGTTGCAGTCGGAAAGGCAAATCACACTACAAAATGCTATGAGTTTTCACACTTTATTCCGCTTGCAAAGCCCACTACTCTTCGCACACATGGTAATGAGGTTAGTAGGCTTTGGCATGAAAGATTTGGACATCTTAATTATAAGTATTTACTTTTGTTATCAAACAAATCCATGGTAGATGGGCTTCCACAACTCCGTTCCTCGAAGGGAATATGCACTGGTTGCATCATTGGGAAGCACCTCAAGCACAGATTCGACCGCGGCAAAGCTAGCAGAGCTTCTACTATTTTGGGATTGATCCATTTTGATATCAGTGGTCTGCTGCCCCATATGTCATTAAATGGTTCAAGGTATGTTTTGACATTTATTGATGATTTTTCCCGCTTTACATGGGTATTCTTTCTCAAAAACAAGTCAGAAGTGCTTGGAAAATTCAAGGATTTTAAGGCTTCTATTGAGACCACCACTGAGAGAAAGATCAAAGCTCTTAGATCTGATAATTTTGGGGAATATATCAAGTCCGAGTTGCTTCAACTCTGTTCCCAAAGCGGAATTAAGATCCAACATACAGTTCCCTACACACCCCAGCAGAACGGTGTAGCGGAAAGGAAAAATCGGTCACTGAAAGAGATGGCTACATGCATGATTGAATCGAAAGGTTTGGCTGCAAATATTTGGGCTAAAGCAATCAATGTTGCAGCATACATATAGAACCTTGTTCCACATTCATCCGTGAAAGGTATGACTCCTTTCGAAGCATTCTTTGGTCACAAACCGGATGTGTCAAATTTGAGAGTTTTTGGCTCTACTGCATGGGCTAGAATTCCTTCTGAGAAGAGATGAGCTTTGGATCCACAAAGTATCGAGTGCATATTGATAGGATATGGGGAAGAATCAAAAGCATATAAACTCATGGATATCAGATCTAAAAAGATATTCATCGAGCGCAGTGTGCAATTTGAAGAACCGCTTCAAGAATTGCAACTAGTCGAGGAGAAGACTGTCGATTCACCGCCTTCACCAGAAGAAGATCCGAGCAGCGATAATGAAGGTATGAGTTCTGATATTTCTGATATTGTAGCAGCATATGATGATCATGACATATCAGGTTCGGAATCCGACCATTATGATCCTCCTCAGTTACCAAAGTGGGCCCAAAACACTCTACATTCTGCTGGTTCGAATCTTGGAAATCCCGCTGATCCGAGACGAACAAGAGGGGACTTTCAAAGAGCAGGTTTGGCTCTTTCTATTGCTGATCCATTTCTTCCTGAGATTTGTTATTTGATGGCTGGTTCAGATCCTACATCATACTATTCATCTCATCGAGATCCGAGATGGAAAAGTGCCATGGACGAAGAGTACAGTTCTCTTCAAAAGAACAACACATGGGAGCTAGTTTCTCTTCCACCTGGAAGAAAATTAGTGAAGTGTAAATGGGTCTACTGTAATAAAGTTGCTGCTGATGGAACTATCAACAAATATAAAGCAAGGTTGGTGGCAAAAGGTTTTTCCCAAGTCCAAGGAGTGGACTACACTGAGACCTTTGCATCGGTTGCAAAGATGGATTCCATCCGCCTTGTTTTAGCTATTGCCGCATCCAAGCACTGGGAAGTGCACCACATGGATGTGAAGAGTCCATTTTTACATGGAGACCTTGCTGAAGAGGTCTATATGGAGCAGCCAGAGGGTTACACATCAGATCCATCATTGGTTTGTAGATTGAAGAAATCTTTGTACGGGTTAAAACAGGCCCCAAGAGCTTGGTACGCAAAGATGGACTCCTTCCTTCTTTCTCAGAATTTCCAAAGATGCAAATCTGATCCGAATGTGTATCTTCAGTGAGTTAAAGGTAATTTGTTGGTTATTGTACTTTATGTTGATGATCTTCTCATTACTGGTAGCACACTTACTTCAATAAACAAGCTAAAATCTGCCTTAAATCTAGCTTTTGACATGAGCGATTTGGGCTTGCTGAGTCACTTTTTGGGCTTGGAGATAGCTCAAAATTTTGATGGGATCACTATATCTCAGCAAAAATATGATTCCGACCTGTTATTGAAGTTTAATATGGATGAATGTAAGGCAGCCCCATTCCCATTCCTCTCAGGAATCAGTCTTGAGGAGGGAGATTCTACACCGCTTGCAGATTGCAGTATGTATCGACAGTTGATTGGTTCACTACTTTATTTGACACACTCACGGCCTGATATCTCATATGCCATGAGTGCCGTGTCAAGATATATGCAACAGCCACATGAGCTTCATTGGCGATCATCCAAGCGGATCTTGCTGTATGTGCAAGGTACGAGACAGTTTGGCATACATTATGCTGTAGATTCTGAGCTAGATTTCATTGGTTTTACTGATTCAGATTGGGCAGGTGATAGCATTGATCGGAAGTCCACTTCCGGTTATGTTTTCATGATTGTTCATGGTGCTATTTGCTGGTCCAGCAAAAAGCAAGCAGCCATTGCACTTTCTTCAGCAAAGGCAGAGTATCGAGGGGCAGTCAATGCCTGCATTCAGGCAGTTTGGTTGCAGGGTATTCTTTCCGAGTTTGGTTTCGGTGGCACTACTTCGACTGTCCTATTTTGTGACAATCAAAGTGCTATCAAGATCTCCACAGATCCAGTTCAGCGGCAGAGGACCAAACACATTGAGATTCATATGCATTACATTCGACAGTTGGTGCATGACCGCACCATCATTCTGCAATATTGCCCTACTGATGAGCAAATTGCAGACATCTTCAGCAAAAGAGCTTCACTGAGAAGAAGTTCTCTTACCTCCGTTCACTGTTCGGGGTGAGTTCCATCATGGTGGAGACAGATTGATTCATTATTATGCTTTAGCTTGAGGGGGGGCTTTCTTCCCACTGGGTTTTCCCTCTTTCCTCACTTAGTTTATTTTCAACATTTTTTGGATTATTGTATTGGGGTGACCTTTGGTCTTAGTTACCAGGGCCCCACATTATTTTTTGCACATCATAGTCTAGCTTGAGGGGGGGTGTTCGGATATCCACATCATCTTTTTCAGGATCTTGCATGCAATTAGGGTTTGCATGCACTTGCATGCATCCCAGTCACCAGTTTGATGCCTCCAGCACCTTATCCACCTTAATCTAGCACCCGAGAGCCACTTACTACAGAGTTTTATCCCTCCTAGGATGAAAGGCGCCCACTTCTCACCTACTGCCAGAGAAGGGTGCACTTGTTCACCTACCACTGCAGTTCAACTTCAGTTACATTCAGTTAGCTCCGATTCTCCCTGATTTGAGGCTAGTTTCACTCCCGACTGACTGTTTCACTTCTGTTGGACCTCCAGTTTGACTAGATGACTTGTTCTGACTTCAGTTAGTCTCCCATGCGCCCCCCACTGAGCCTCCTTCCCTTAATCAGTGCTACACACTTCAGTTACACATGACACACTCAGTTAGACTCAGATTGACACCTGGATGACTAGTTCTTGTGCATTGATGACCACCACCAATTGATGATGAGGACTCCTAGTTGGAGTCAAGCTACTCCATTCAGTGATTCGAATGGCCTACTTAGTCAATTCGAATTGCTCATTGACTGATATTGTATTCTATTGTAATTCATTCACCCTTTCTGGGATATTGAGCACTGTTGCATGTTTTGCACAGTTTTACACCATATTTTCTATATTCATCTGTTGTGATTGATTTACTTGTTCATTAGATCTGCTGTGACTAATTTTACACTTTCTTCCAATCAAGTGATGGTGCCACATTTTTAGTGCATGTATCACGGCTGCCAACTCAAGGTTGTAAGTTGCGTAATTCTTTTCGTGGATTTTTAACTTTCTAGACTCAAAAGCAATAGCATGACCTTCTTGAGTTAAGACCCCTCCAATTCCTTCGTTACATGCATCAGTGCATACAACGAAGTCCTTATTAGGATCATCAATTTTTAAAATGGGTACGGTTGTTAATAATTCTTTTAAGGTATTAAAAATTTCTTGGCATTTTTTATCCCATATGAATTTCTTACCCTTCTTCTGCAAAGAAGTGATGGGATTTGAAATTCATGAGAACCCTTCAATAAACTTTATGTAGTAACTTGTTATCCCCACAAATGACCAAACGTCAGTTACATCTTTAGGAACAGGCCACTCGTTAATTGCTTTTATCTTATCATGGTCGAAAAAAATTCCGTCTCTAGAGATTATGTGACCTAGGTATTGTATTTTATCTTTATAAAAGTCACATTTGCTAAACTTAGCATAAAGCTGATGTTCTCTTAACACTTGCAGAATTATCCTTAAATGTTCGTCATGTTCTTCTTTAGTTTTTGAATAAATTAGAATATCATCAATGAACACAACTACAAACTTATCCAAGTACTTATGCATAACGTTGTTCATTAAACACATGAACACTATCGGTGCATTAGTTAGCCCAAAAGGCATAACTACGAACTCGTAGTGCCTGTATCGCATTCTAAAAGCAATTTTGAATATGTCTTCGTCTTTTATTCTAACTTGATGATATCCACACCTTAAATCAATTTTAGTGAATATCTCTGCTCCGCTTACTTGATCAAATAGATCGTCAATGCGGGGCAAGGGATATCGGTTTTTAATTTTAATTTTATTAAGTTGATGGTAATCTATGCACAGTCGCATGGTTCCATCCTTCTTTTTAACAAAAATAATTGGCACTCCCCAAGGAGACACACTTGGCCTTATGTAGTTTTTATCTATTAATTCCTTCAGTTAATATTTTAGTTCATTTAGTTCCAGAATATTCATTCTAAAGGGAGCCTTTGAGTTTGGTACCGCACCCGATACTAACTCAATGGTGAAATCAAGTTCCCTTTTCAGAGTTAATCATGGCATTTCTTCTGGGAATACGTCAGAAAGTCCCTAAGGATGATTATATCCTCCAGTTTTAACTTATCTTCTTTAGATGAACATTCATCATTAATAACATTAACAGCAAACATCTTACAGCCCTTTCTTGCAGCTCTCTTAACTTGTAAAGTAGAAATTTATCTTACAGAAATCTTCCTATGAATTCCTTTCACTATTTCAATTTTTCCTTCATTATTCAAACAAGTATAAGATTTCTCATAAAAATTAAGTACTACTCTATGTTGTTCCAACCAGTTCATGCCAATCAACAAGTCATATGACCCTAATGGTAAAACATTCAGATTAACTTGCATTTTCAGCTGACTCATAAATATATCACAACTTTTGACATAGTTTGTAACTTTTCTTTTAATGCTTGTTGCTAGCTGAACTAACCATGAATTATCAAATTTCTCTATCTTTAACTTGCAACTTTTTACTAATTCAGGTAAAATGTAACTCAAACTTGCACCTGGATCTATTATAATGGAAATAGATTTGTTGTGTACCATACCTTCAATTTTGACCATAGATGTTTGATGATTTGCTTGATGATTTTCCAGCGCTGCATTTATTCTGGGCAATTCTCTTGCTACATCTCCAACTGTAGGCTCCGCTTGTATGGTGTGAATGTTGTTGACTATCTTTCTGTTGCATCGGCATTGAGCTCTAGTATGGGGTCCTCCGCAATCATAACACTTCAAAGGTGCTTTCTGTTCAGCATATCTAGTGTTGTTATTATTATTGTTGTTGTTATTATTAGGCACATTCCTTGCGGCATTAAAATTCTGTGGTGCATTATTCTTATAATTATTACTTGGAAAATTTATGTTATTAAAGTTTTTCTTAAAATTTCTAGAATTATGATTAAAGCTTTTCTTTTTATGCTCAAAATGATTAGGCTTGTTACTTCTCCAGCCAGATATTCCTTCTCTTTTTCTATTTTGGTCAGAACAGAAATTAGCTTTCCTCATAACCTCTTCCAAAGTGGAAGGGTTATCAGACTCGATCTTGTCTTTTATATTGAAAGGTAAACAACTTAGAAACCTTTGTACCTTAGGATTCTCTTCGACCATGTAAGGTACATACCTCATCAAGCTAAGGAACTTGCTACATAACTCCTTCATACTCATAGTACCCAGTTTAAAATCATAAAATTCCTTGGATTTATCTTCATAGTACTATTCTAACAGAAACTTTTTCTTAAATAAAATTTTAAACATAATCCAGGTTATGTTTCTTTCTTTTATGTTCTTAATTCTTTTAAGATCTTGCCACCAAATATCTACCTTTCTGGTCAGATTGTAAATAGCCATCTTGGATTTTAACTGAGAAGAGTAATCGTAAATATGAAAGTATTTCTTCATTCCAGACAACCATGCTTCAACTGTCTCACCCTTTTTCAGTTTCGCCATTAAAGGTTGGTGGCTTAATCTTTGTAAACTCTCCTGTAATTTGTTCATGATGCTTATGCTTCCTCTTCTTAGAACAACAATCACTGTCACTGCTGTCATGAACAAAATTATAATTACTTTGATCAGATTCAGATGAAGAGAAATTATTATTTTTACCATTCTTTGCTTTCTTATTCTTATGTTTTTGAGACATTGTACCAGAATCAGAATTTACTTTGGATTTCCTTCCTCTTTCCTTGTTATGGTATTTCTCCATTAAAATCTGATTTAGCTCATCATGTGCCTTCATAATTCATTCATTCTCTTCTTTAACAGTCTTTATTTCAGTTGTTAAATCTTTTACAGTATGTAGTAGTTCAGAAGATTGATTATTTAATTTGACATATATTCCTTCATGATTATTATTATTATTATGCTCATTACAAGGAGACATCTCCTCTACTGATTCTTCTAGTATATCCATACCTACAATTTAAATGTCAAACTGTTCTGTAACACCACATGTAACATCCCAAAATTTCACAAAAATTTAAAAATTTTCAACGTAGCTTTTAATGCGTATATTAACTGTGCGGAATTATAATAAATGCTTCTATGTCGTCATGTTGTACTAAATGTTTGTAATGATCATAAATGTATTGTTTGCGACGTGATAATTAATATCTACATTTAGATGCTATTGAATGTTCTTCTCATCTCAGCTATATTTTTATATTACTTATGTCAATGTTCAATCAATATAATGTTTAAAAGTGCTAACTGTTGTTCTTTTGTTGATGATGAAAGGGGTCCTATGGGCACCCCGAGGATTACTTAGAATTCATGCTAAAGAATTTGAATCATTCCTTTCACAGATTATAGGTAAGAGCATTAATGTTTATGAAGTGTGACCGAAGAGTTCGTAACTAGTTTCAGTAATCTTCAAATGTCTTAATGGTTTTAGAGAATAATATTGAAATGTATCCGGGTGAGATCTCTTCAGTTATAATCTAGTTTTGATATTAAAATGCATGTTTTCTATACTTATTCTCATTTTTCATACTTTGTACGTTACATAAATAGGTTCATATTATGATGATGACTTGACTGAGTCTTAAAAATTTTGAGCTATGTACTTCATGCTCTATCCTATGTTTTGCAAACTTTATGTAATTACCACACAGTTTCTATTATATGCAAACTGTATGTAAATATCATACAAATCCTTTGATATATCAACTATATGCAACTAATGTGCATTTCTATTGTGCAAGAACTATATGCATAATATATGTAATTCCTATTAGCATATAACCTATATGCAAAACCTATGTAATTTCTCATAACATAAAAAACTATATGTAAATCCTATATAAATCTTATAGCATAAAAACTATATGCAATTCCTGTATGTAATAAGTTGTCTTGGATCAATATGAAATAACATGAATATATGAGCGTCCATGTGAAATTTAGAATATAAAATCGATACCTAGTTGATGCATTATCCTAATGTAAACTATGACTTATATTATTGTATGTATTGACAGGCTTGCAACATAACTATTGAAACAACGTGCGATGTGGACATGGTAATTAATACTGTGATGATTACATGCTGGCAGGAATTTGAATTTAGCCTTGGCATTTAACTCTTCTATCTACTTCCCTAATGGATATCCTGGTGGCTGCTATTGTGGATAGGGTCACGTGAAGGCTTTGGCAAGAAAGGAGCCAATGTTGTTGAGCTGTACAATGCTTGACCTATCAGTTAATTGAGCTGGTCTCCACGGTGGCAAAGTTTGATAGTGTGGTCATAAATGCAATTATTGTTCGAGTTACGATGTGTTGTGATGAATGATCCCCACCATTGATCTTATGCTCTTCTTGGGCTTTGGAACTTAACCCTAATCTCCACTAAGTTTCGTGGTTATTGTTTTCCTTTGGCATTCAATGTATTGAAGAGTGGCTCTGTGGAGAGGCCGACAGGCCTGAGAAAGTTTACGGTTTCGTTAGTTGGTATTGAGTGCTCCTTCTGTGATTCGAAACCATGACCAGTGAATGGTTATTGTTACAATCAATAATCTTAAGAGTCTAGCTCTGTGTGGAAGTTTATTGCAATGGTTTTGAAGTTTTGAAGACTCCAGGGTTGAAGATAAACTCGTGTGTAGGTTGAACCAGTGGTTGGTTTTCTTGTATGATAAGTGGTAAATCTTAGAGTTGTTTTCAACCTTTGTTGCATTCAGCAGTGAGGTAGTGGCTATGGTTTAATAATGGCAATGGCATCACTGCTCTAGAATAGCTAAGTGAAGGTAGTGTTCAGGTTTCGAAACCTGTTTCCTTCTAAATTGTTTATGAGTTGCAGTTGTTGTTATTTTTGCTTAAAGAAACTTCTTGATGATACTCGTTTGACCATAATCTTAGTTGTGTGGCAAGTTCCTTCAGCTTTGGTTCTCAAGCTTGAGTGGTGAATGATAGAAACTGCAAATGAAATGGTAAGCTTCAGTGGTTTCCATGATGCTTTGGTTAGGTGACTGTTGGACCTTCTTATGTTCTTAGCCGAGACTTCGTTTTTATTGTGAGGCTATGGAAAGTGACCACCGTTGAAATGTTTGGGAGCTGACTGGCAGCTTGGGGAGGATGAAATCCTCAACCCATTCGGCATTAATCCTGTGGTGTTTGTTTTTAGCGTAGATAATTTGTAATGACAAAGACACAGTCGAGAGGGTTTACCCTCGACTATTCTGGTTAAACAAGGGTTTTGGTTCCTATATCTTGATGATGTTTACGTGTGTTGGAACTGTGAGCCATGCTCCAGGTTATGTGATAAATTAATGTTTTGAACTATTGTGTGTTTATGATGGCTATGTGCTAAAGGTTATAACCTTGTGCTGTGCAGTCGAAACCCTACCCTGTAGGTTTCGATGGTAGCTTTGATAGATCTGTGTTAATTGATATCTATTTGTCATTTTTTGTGATGGCCGAGAGCCAAAACTCAATGTTTTAATTTGAAACTTTGAAACCCTAATCTATACGGTCCAGGAGGTGACTGTGGAAAGTTTGTAATGTCGAACTTGAAATAAAATCTAGTGTTCATGTTGTTGGTTGTGGAGCTAGATATTCCAGTCTCATAGATGATATTGTCTTAGCCGTGCACCCCAGAGGATTGTACACCCATTCTACATTTTTAGGGGTTCGGGGCAACGCTCCGAAAAAGGAGGTTTGGGGGCAATGCCCCTCAGAAAAAAAAATTGGGGCTGTTTTCGCCAGCTGTTTTGTGGGCCCATGGTTTTGGGTATCCCATGGTATTTTTCCCGTTGTATTTTCCCTATAAAAGAAAGACATTGTAATACGGCTAGGGTTGATGTATTAGGTTTTATGCATTGTAAAGATTTCTAAGATCAGGAAAGAGACTATGAGACGGTGAAGAGGAAGTGCAACGACTATGCTGCAGGTTGTATCCCTTCACCTTGCTAGATGGTAACAATAATAAGGACTGGTAAATTCAGTGTGGACGTAGACCAAGTTGTGCTGAACCATGATATATCTGTGTCTCTCTTGTAATGTGTGTGTGATTATATTTGCATTTTTGTTTATTGTTATTGCTCTGCGATCTTGTTTTTCTAACAATTGGTATCAGAGCCAAAGGTCTATTTTTCAGATAAACCTGCAGGAAGCTAGGGTTTTCGGTTCGAGTGGGAGCAATGGCAGAAGAAGGAAAGTTTAAGGTCGAGAAGTTTAACGACCAAAACTTTCAGTTATGGAAGATGCAAATGGAGGACTATCTATACTAGAAGGATCTATTCCTACCATTGGGAGGAAGAGCAAAGCAGCCGATGGCCATGAAGGACGAAGAATGGGAGGTTCTAGACAGAAAGGCTCTGGGAACAATACGGTTGAGCTTGGCTTCATCGTTGGATCTATTACTGATCATTTAAATGAGCTTAATACGGTTACAAATTGGCTAAGTTATGTAAGTGTGAACTTTGATGATGAGGTTAGGGCTCTTCTAATCTTGTGTTCATTGCCAGAAAAGTAGAATAGCTTGGTCATGGCTGTAAGTAACTCTATCTCTAGTTCAAATGCCTTGAAATTTGATGATGGTATTGGTGTTATTCTTAGCGAGAAAATGCGAAGAAAAAGCATAGATGAGACATCAGGTAATGCGTTGACCATGGAGAGAAGGGGAAGACAAAAGGAGAGAGGAAAGAGACAAGGTAATCGTTGCAAGTCTAAAATGGGCAGATCCAAGTCCAGACTGGGAAAAATAGAGTGCTGGAACTTTGGAAAGAAAGGACATCTGAAGAAAGACTGCAGATCTCTAAAGAAGAAAGGAGATGCACATAAGGAAACTACCCAGGAAGCAAATGTAGTAGGTGATGTGTTACAAGATGCTTTAATTCTTGCATTAGATAATACTAGTGATTATTGGGTAGTAGATTCAGGAGCTTCATGTCATGCTACGCCCCATAGGAAATACTTTCATGAGTATGTTCCTGGTGATTTTGGACATGTTTTATTAGGTGATGGTGAGCCATGTAAAATTGTTGGAATGGGTAAGGCATGGATAAAAGTTAAGAATGGAACTGACTAGTTGTTGAAAGATGTTAGGCATATTCCTGCTATGAAAAGAAATCTGATCTCAATAGGGCAGTTGGGAGATGGCGGCTGTCTATCTACATTTGGAGAAAAGTGGTGGAAGATCACTAAAGGATCAATGGTGATAGCAAAAGGAGACAGGATATGTACATTGTATTTATGTCCCCATAATACTGACCATTCTATCTCTTTAGCTTCCACAGGAACAGATATAGCATTGTGGCATCATAGGCTTGGCCACATGAGTAAGAAGGGGATGCAGATTCTCCACTCAAGGAAGTTGCTGCCAGATTTGAAGCAGGTAAGTTTGGAATTCTGTGAAAACTGTGTTTATGGAAAACAGAAGAGAGTCAGATTTCTCATGGTTGGGAAATAGAAAAAGAATGAAAACTTAGAGCTAGTGCATACAGATGTATGGTGACCGGCTCAGGTACAATCCCTTGGTGGCTCTCATTATTATGTTACATTTATTGATGATGCAACTAGGAAAACTTGGGTTTATTGCATTAGACAGAAATATGATGTGTTTGCTACTTTTAAGAAGTGGAAAGCTTTGGTTGAGAATGAGATAGGGAAAAGGTTGAAGTGTCTCAAATCTGATAATGGAGGTGAGTACTCCGGCAAGGAGTTTGATAGTTACTATTCATACCATGGGATTCGCAGAGAGAAGATAGTCCTAGGAACACCACAAGAAAATGGTGTCTCGGAAAGGATGAACAGAACGATCATGGAGCATGCAAGGTGTATGAGACTGCATGTAGGGTTGCCCTTACAATTTTGGGTGGATGCTGTAAATACTGTTGTTTATTTAATAAACAGAGGACCTTCAAGTGCTTTGGATGGTGGTATTCCAGAGGAGGCATAGACAGATAAAAAGGTAAACTACTCATTTCTGAGAATGTTTGGTTGTGAAGCATTTGTCCATATTGATAAAGAAAATAGAACAAAGCTTGAAGCTAAATCCAAGAAATGTACCTTTATTGGATATGGGGTTAATGAATTTGGTTATCGCTTATGGGATTATGAAAATAACAAAATCATCAGGAGTAGAGATGTGATATTCAATGAAAAGGTCATGTATAAAGATCAGTTGCAAGGAAAGAAACAGGAAAAGGAAACCACAGAGTACACAGTACTTGATGAAATTCAAGAAAATGAAGTTCCAAAGGTGCCAGAAAATCAAGAACAACAGCAAGTACCTGAAACTCCTGCAACTACAAGAAGATCTACCAGGTTAAGTAGACTCCCTGAACGATACTCTCCTTCAATGTATTATTTGTTGATTACTGATGTTAGTGAACCAGAATGTTATGAAGAAGCAATGCAGGTGGAAACTAGAAAGAAGTGGGAGCAAGGCATGAATGAGGAGATGGACTCATTGGTAGAAAACCAGACTTGGGATCTAGTTTAGTTTCCTGCTGGTAAAAGAGCATTGTAGAACAAATGGATTTACAGGTTGAAGGAAGAAGAAGGAGGTAAGAAGCGGTACAAGGCCAGACTTGTTGTAAAGGGGTTTGGACAGAAGAAAGGTATTGATTTTGATGAAATATTTTCTCCCGTTGTTAAGATGAACTCAATTAGGACTATCTTAAGTCTAGTGGCGGTAGAATATTTGCATCTTGAACAGTTAGATGTAAAAACAACCTTTCTCCATGGGGATTTGGAGGAAGAGATATATATGCAGCAGCCACAAGGGCATGAGGTCAAAGGTAAGGAGAACTTGGTATGCAAGTTGAAAAAGAGTTTGTATGGCTTGAAGCAAGCTCCAAGGCAGTGTTATTTAAATTTTGATAGGTTTATGACAGAACAAGGTTATAGTAGATGTCATTCTGACCACTGTGTTTATTTCAAGAAGCTAGACAATGAAAGATATATTATCTTGTTATTGTATGTGGATGACATGTTTGTTGCAGGGTCTAACATGCAGGATATAAATGTACTCAAAAGGAAGCTAGCTAATTTATTTGCAATGAAGGATTTGGGTGCTGCAAAGCAAATCCTTGGTATGAGAATAACAAGAGACAGGAAAAATCGCAAATTGACATTGTCTCAGGGTGAGTACATACAAAAGGTGTTGGAGAGGTTCAGAATGCAGAATGCAAAACCAGTGAGTACACCTTTGGCCAGCCATTTCAGTCTAAGTAAGGAAATGTGTCTCAAGACACAGGAAGAGACAGATTACATGTCCAAGATTCCTTATCAATCAGCAGTTGGCAGCTTGATGTATTCCATGATGTGCGTAAGACTAGATATTGCACATGCAGTGGGAGTTGTGAGCAGATATATGAACAATCCAGGTAAAGAACATTGGAGGGCAGTACAGTGGATTCCCAGGTATTTGAGAGGTACCACCACTCAGGCATTATGTTTTGGAGGTTAAAACACTATTCTATAGGGATATGTTGATGCAGATATGGCAGGTGATAAGGATAACAGGAGGAGCAACATAGGGTATGTGTTTACTGTAGGTAGAACAACAGTAAGATGGATTTTGAGACTGCAGAACATTGTTTCACTTTCAACAATGGAAGCAGCATATGTTGCTATTACAGAGGCTAGTAAAGAGATGATTTGGTTGCAGAGGTTTATGGAGGAAGTGGGTAAGAAGCAGAAGGATAGCAGGTTGTACAGTGAGAGCCAGAGTGCCATTCATCTTGCAAAGAACTCAGCATTACATTCCAGGACTAAACATATATAGCTCAAGTATCATTTCATACGCTCTGTTCTGGAAGATGATCTGTTGAAGCTGGAAAAGATACATACTAGCCAGAATCCTGCAGACATGTTCACAAAAGTAGTGACTAGAGAGAAGCTGAGTTCTTGCTCGGTTTAAGTTGGCCTTCTAACATGAAGGTGAAGAGGAGAAATTTGCCAAGTCCAAGTCCAGAAAGTGCAGCAGTGGTGGAGTTGATGTGATTAGTCTCCAAGTGGGAGATTGTTGGTTGTGGAGCTAGATCTTCCAGTCTCATAGATGATATCGTCTTAGCCGTGCACCCCAGAGGACTGTACACCCATTTTGCATTTTTAGGGGTTTGGAGGCAACGCCCCTAAGAAAAAAAAATTGCGGCTCTTTTCGCCAGCTATTTTGTGGGCCCATGGTTTTGGGTATCCCCTGGTATTTTTCCCATTGTATTTTCCCTATAAAAGAAAGACATTGTAATATAGCTAGGGTTGATGTATTAGGTCTTATGCATTGTAAAGATCTCTAATATTAGGAGAGAGAATATGAGACAGTGAAGAGGAAGTGCAGCGGC
This sequence comes from Larix kaempferi, assembly GCA_027924585.1. Classification (NCBI taxonomy): domain Eukaryota; kingdom Viridiplantae; phylum Streptophyta; class Pinopsida; order Pinales; family Pinaceae; genus Larix; species Larix kaempferi. The sequence goes on from BSBM01000417.1 coordinate 3,633,234, forward strand.
TGTGCTACAGGTTGTATCCCTTCACCTTGCTGGATGGTAACAATAATAAGGACTGGCAAATTCAGTGTGGACATAGCCCAAGTTGGGGTGAACCACGATATATCTGTGTCTCTCTTGTAATGTGTGTGTGATTATATTTGTATTTATGTTTATTGTTATTGCTCTGCGATCCTATTTTTCTAACACGTGTATTTATATGGTTTTGCAAATAATGCTTATGATAGAAAAATAATACCATTGTCAGATATTAATGTTGAGATAATCCTTCGTTTTAACTTAAGCAGTGCATGAGATAAAATGTTCTTGTGACTATATTTTACAATGCTGAAATAATTTCTAAATGTCGAAGCATAGGAGTTAAGGATTCTAATGATAAAAGGATATTCGTCCAAATAGACTCATTCTATGTTTAAGAAGTTTTGATAAAGGTGATACGAGTTAACTAGTTCTGGTTTCTCCATTTGACTTGTTAGTTACTTCAAATGTAGAAGTCAGTATTTTTTTGACATAGAAAATAAAATATAATATAGGAATGAATAGAAGTCTTTGTAAGGTTTAGAAAAACATGGAAAACATAAAACCCTAGATTATTCTAATCCTGTCAGAAGTAGAAATATAATAAAATGTTGTAAATGATGTTAAGTTTATTTTGAAGCTGTTATAATTTTATGAAGGTTAATAGAAGAAATAAAATGAAAGTATAATACTATATTTTTCTTGAAAGAGAAAATAAGAAAATACAGAGCATATGTATCCTAAAAGGAAATAAATGACTTAAGGTGAAAAACCCTGGGTTTTGTGCAGAGATGAAATGTTTACTTATATTAATATGTAACCAAAATTATTATAATGCTTGTATTATGAAATGTTGTTTAAAATTCCTGAGCCTAAACATATAATTGGTATTACAGAATATGACTGATAAGAAATATTAATGAAATACAATAGCATTAGTCTATTCATTCATTTCGTAATCTGCCTATCATTCATCTATCTTAATTCGCCTTCTCTGCACTAGAGTACTATACAGAAAACAATATCGGGAAAAATACAGAGAATTTATTTGTTCAATCATTAGATTTACTTAATCATCATTAGACAAATCATGACAAGATCAGGATTCAAAACAAATACTTATGTATGATGATAACTTATGAATACTAAATCGACAGTTGTAGAAAATAATTTAACTACTTAGAAACAGAAAAGACAAGTAGAACCTGTAATAGATGATAGGGTGGACAAACACCCAAGGAGGTCTGTTCCTCCCAACCTTCTCCAGAAGTAGCAGCCAAACTACTTTCCTCCTTTGGATACCTGAGCCTATTTACTGAACCACCAGGTAGATGGACTCTGTGTAGAAGCAAGGCACTCAGAAATTGTACATGCAACAAACTATTAAGACTTGCTCCTCAGCTTTGAGGACTCTGCACTTAGCAGTATAATATGTAGACCTATACCATGATCAAAAACTAGCATATCCCCTCATCGAATCTCTTGGGTGCAAGCAGCAAAACCCCAAGGTAAATTTCCTCATTAGGAAAAGCGATGAACCTCAGTCCAAAATTTGATGGCTCTTAAAAAGATTGCCTATGTCTTTAGTGGTCATTTTTCAATAAATGAGCGTCAAGATCCAGTCCCATCTTTCAGGGCACTAAGACCACAATTCAAGGGAGTTGTCCAATACCAACAACTAGTTACTTGCCTCATGAAGTTGCCATTTGTCCATTACCTTCTACCCCAGATTCCATTCCAGCTAGTGTTAAAATTCAATATGCTAAGACCAAAAATAGCAGCATTACATTCCATTCCACAATAATAGCATATACAGGATCACTGAAGAAACAACAAGCACATCATAAACACAAGAGACACAGATTTATCCTGGGAAACCCTCATGGGGTAGAAAACCCAGCAAAGCTTCCTCGATATAGATGATCAGCAATATACAAAGATGCAAACCAAAGACATGATCTCCTCCTCCACCATAGCAGACCTCTCCTCCACAAGTGAGCTACCTTCTAAGTGAGGGAAGTGTGTCAAATGAGGAACACACCTCCTCTATATATACACATCTCCAACTTGTACTTTATATTAACTAGGCCGGCCCCAACTTTACCACTGGGTTAAACACCCCACTACAACTGACTGGGCCGACCCCACTAGGGTGGTCTAAGAACCCTTTGACCCACATAACACATACAGGGCCGACCCCCACTAGGGAAGTCTAATAACCCAAGTTACTACATTCCGACGGAGGAATAAACATCTTTGGATATACAATAAGATCTTCGTGGAGGAATGAAACATCTCCGAAATAATAAAGTACAAATATAATATTCTTAGAAGTTACAATATCTCAACACTCCCCCTTAACGAGAAGGATATTATAACAACATATGCAGGATCAAGGAGTCATCAACATGATACATCTATAAATCATTGGAAGCTTTCTCAACATCATCAGTAACTCAACCAGTTACTGGAACATCTTCAATATCTTCAATACTGGAACATCAACATCTTCAGGACCGAATCTTCTACAGCACTTGAACAGCTACAGTAATATCATCATCTGGATCCTCAAGATCAACAGCGTCGTCGTCACACGATCATCAGCATCGTCATCACACGATCATTAACATCATCATCACACGATCATTAGCATCATCATCTTACGATCATTAGCATCGTCATCTTGACTCGATCTACAGCATCTAGATCATCTCGATCTACAGCATCTAGATCATCTTGATCTACAGCATCCGGATCATCTCGATCTACAGCATCCGGATCATCTCGATCTACAGCATCCGGATCATCTCGATCTACAGCATCTCGATCATCTCGATCATCTCAATCTACAGCATCTGGATCATCTTGATCTACAGCATCTGGATCATCTCGATCTACAACATCTGGATCATCTCGATCTACAGCATCTGGATCATCTCGATCTACAGTATCTCGATCATCTTGATCTATAGCATCTGGATAATCTCGATCTACATGATCAGCAACATCATCATCTAGATCAACATGATCAATAGCATCGTCATCTAGATCAACACGATCAACAGCATCGTCATATAGATCATCAGTATTAGTATCCACACCAATACAAATATACACATCATCAATACAAGTATACATACAAGTATCCTCATCAATCAAGTATGCATAGTAGCATACCCTACAACACACACGATCATATTACAGGATGATCAATCCTGCTCTCTTTAGGACATAGGTCCATGGATGATACAATCCAAATCAAGTTCCATGACGATCAATCCTTATCACTTTAAGACAAGTCTCATGTCTAGGGACGATGCAATCCCATCACGTACATTTTGAACCCAGTTCACAGATGATGCAGTCCTCTCACGTACATTTTGAACCCAGTTCATGGACGATGCAGTCCTCACGTACATTTTGAACCCAGTTCATGGACTATGCAGTCCTCACGTACATTTTGAACCTAGTTCATGGACGATGCAGTCCTCACGTACATTTTGAACCTAGTTCAAGGACGATGCAGTCCTCACGTACATTTTGAACCCAGTTCATGGACGATGTAGTCCTCACGTACATTTTGAACCCAGTTCATGGACGATGCAGTCCTCACGTACATTTTGAACCCAGTTCATGGATGATGTAGTCCTCATGTAAATTTTGAACCTAGTTCATGGACGATGCAGTCCTCACGTACATTTTGAACCGAGGTCTAGGGACGATGCAGTCCTATCTTCAATTCTCGGAGACATCAGTCTACGGATCAATTCTAGGACCGAAGTCTAGGGAAGATACAATCTCCTACCTATTCATTCAGGACATCATTATCGGAGGCCCAGTCTACGGCTCAATTCTGGGACCGAAGTCCGGGGATGATACAATCCCCCATCTGTTCATTTAGGACTTTATTTTCGAAGACATATGTCTACGGCTCACTTCTGGGACCGAAGTCCGGGGATGATACAATCCCCCACCTGTTTATTCAGGACTTTATTTTTGAAGACATATGTCTACGGCTCCTTTTAGAACATGTGTTCAAGGATGATGCAATCCCTCTTGTTTCTCAGAGACACCTGTCTACGGCTCCTTTTAGAACATGTGTTCAAGGATGATGAAATCCCTCTTCTTTCTCGGAGACACCTGCCTACGGTTCACTTTAGGACTGAAGTCCAAGGATGATCCAATCCTCACATGTCCACGAAGGACTTCATTCTCGAAGACATCTGTCTATAGCTCCTTTTAGAACATGTGTTCAAGGATGATGCAATCCCTCTTCTTTCTCGAAGACATCTGTCTATGGTTCCTTTTAGAACATATGTTCAAGGATGATGCAATCCCCTTGTTACCTTAGACCCTCTATAAGGACCATCCACCAACCTCTTTGTCGGCATCACCAATATAGGTATCCATATCATCGACCTCACTATCAATGCAGAAAATCTCATCATAAGTGATCACATCGCTCCCCCTTTCAAGGAGGTTTCTTCTAAACTATATTAAGTTTGTCTTGAAAAAATTTACTTGAGGTAGAGGTTTGGTTAGTACATTGGATCGGTAGAGGTTTGGTTAGTACATTAGTAACTTGTTACAAATTCGAACTTTAATTCCTTTTTGCACCATATCTCATATATAGAAATGTCAGATCTCTATGTGCTTTGACTTATCATGGAACACTGGACTCTCTGCCATTTTGGTACAACTCTGTTTGTCACATAGGATCACAGTTGGGTCTATCTCTAAGTCAAACAATCCTGAAGCCATACTTCTTCACAACTAGCAGAGCAAGCAGCCATATATTCCACTTGTGTTGAGAGCCACACTAGACTGCTTCCTGCTAAACCACAAGATCATTGCTAATCCTAGACAATAGCATCTTCTCGATGTGCTCTTCCTGTCTGATACACTTTCTGCTCAATCAACATCTGTGTAGCCATCTGAAGTCATGATCTCCAAGATAGCATAGTTCAAAGTCTATCGTATCCTTCAGGTGCCTGATCACATGCTTTGCAACTAACAGGTGAACACATCTAGTTTCCACTAGATACTGACTCAAGGTATTCACAACAAAGCATATATCTAACCTATTATTCATTAGATACATCTATGACCTAATACTTTGTCTGTACAGAGTTATATCCACTAACTCTAAAGAGTCATCCGCTAACAGCTTCAAGTTGAAATCCATGAGAGTGGCCATTCCAACACATCAAGTCCTTTTAATATTTCTTGGAATACTTTCCCTGGTTGAGAAAGATTCCTTCTGAGCCTTGCCATACTTCCAGAACTAGGAAGTAATGCATCAATATGAGATCTTTCATTTTCATGAACTATTTGAAAAAATGGATCATCCTCATACAGTAATAGTATGACAGGTTCATCATTTGTAATGGATCGGCTTTACTTTTGGTAAAGCCCAAGCTTATCAAGAAACTGTCAATTCTCCCTTTGTGACTGAACATCATTCACACTCTGTATTGAGTGATCTTATGCATATCTATCTGTGCCATCTCTCGTCAGATGGGTCTACTGATATGAGCTTCAATATCATTCGAACTCTGTGGTGAGTTCCTTCTTGTATCCATGTCATCTGTGTATAGAAACCATATTCAACTTTGTAGCAAAGGTTGAGACCCACATCACCCTATGGTGATCATTAAGCTCATCAATTGACTATCGATCTTGGGTACCCGAACAGAGCTTTCTTCAATTGATTCAAACTTCTTCTTCAATTACATCATTAAGATAATGGTCTTATGTAGCCACTTGGAGCAAAAATCTCGTCATGATTCACTTCCTCTTTCTAAGAGAATCTTCTAGCCACGAGCCTTCTATATTATGTTTTGTAAATATTCTTGTTGAACATCCATCACTTGTTCGGTGTTCTTCATTCTTCATGATCTTTCCTAAAAATCAAAATTATGTACATGATTAGTAATACTTCATAATCATGAAATCATGTTGGCATGATAACCTATTATGCATACATATATGATTTACATAGTTATGCTACTATCTTGACCAATACATTGGCACAACACTTTTCCATATCTTGTATGCACACAGTGGCTATCTAGATGCCTTCCATCTCTACCAGAACATACTATCGAGAGTGTGCACAGCTCTCAGCATGTCAGCAAAGAGGTTTCATTCTAGACAAGCAACAATGGAATGTTTGTCCAACTTACCAATCATATGCAAATTAGTAGTATATTGTTCAATGCTATATGAATGTTTACACTCAGCATGATATATATTCTAGGAATACAAATATGCATACAACTATTACAAGCAATATCATCAACTATTTCAGAGATTCAAGTAACAACTCAAATACTTATCTTTTATGTTTGTGTGGTTGCCTCCTGCTTGATCTTCTATATGTCTTTTGATCTTCTATTCATTCTGTACCACTGTGCATGCTCAAGTGTGCACTAGTGTCATCCTCATGATCTCATACACAAACATACATTCATTAGTATATTCTCAATATTATCAAAACATTATAATTCTAAATAATCTTGAATATGTATAGTCATGATCATAGATAATAAACATTAGTATTCAGGATTTCAGGGAAGTCTTCTTTTACTCATGCATATCATCAATCAAGATAAAAGACATAATATGCATAATCCCTTGATTACTAACTTTATGAATAATAATACCAAGTATACTTATATAAGGGATCCTAACACAAGGTAAGATTCATAGGAAACATACCTGGATTAGTATATCTGTTTAACATACCTAATCAATATCTTCTTTGTTCTCTTCAATGATTTAGAGATCCTGTGCTAGAACCTCAATATCTCATAAGTTAAGCATAAAAGAACAAAGTCATACATACCTCGTAAGTAGAACTTCTATGTGATCAAAGATTATGGAGGAGTCTTTGTCTTCATGTTGTCATGGTCATGGAACTCGATTTTTCTTTTGTGATGTACCTATATCTTGTTAGTAGACAACATCAACCTCATACAACACCACAGTGCATTAGTACAATCATATAGCCCTAATCAATGAAAGTCTTCTATCATTCACATGCATTCATACTGTTACTAGGGTGATAAGACAATTCTAACATTAATCGAGATTGTACTACCCTGAATAATATGAGGACAAACATATTATGAACTTAATCAAGAATTAGATTTCAAGACATACCTGTATCTCCTTAAGACATACCTATCGAGACTTCTTGTAGTCTTCTTATGTAAGGCCTTAGCCTCAACTCCCCCTGAAACTTGATCTAGAGCTTGAGTAGAGTTTGTTAGAGAAATCCTTAAAATTCAATCTTTGACTCACACTCTTCTGAATGGAAGGATAGATGTGTCTTGCTGAGCTGATCAAACTACCATACTTCAATTTTGAAATCTCCAAAATTTGACCCCTAAAAATTGCCTTCGAAACTTCTGGATCTTCTGGACAGGATCCTGAACTAGGGTTTGATGAAGCCCAACCTTCTCCCTAATCAAAAGGTTCGATCCAAGGCTCTAAACTCTTATTTTTATGAGGAGCTTCCAGCCGTGGTCACAGACTTCAAAAATTCCAACTTTTGCTGAAGCCCTAATTTTCCATCTTTCCGATCAAAATCTCGAACTGGGGTTTGATCAAGCCTGGTCTTCTACCCAACCAAAAAATTTGATCTTTGTCTCTAAATTTCGATTTTCCTGAGTAGCATTCAGCTGTGGACTCCGATTCCAAAAAATTCTAACTTTCTCTGAAACCCTAAATTTCAGAAGCCATTAATAAAGGTGCTCCAAAAATAATTCTGTTTTGACAGAAAAATGTACCTGATTGTTTCTGCTATAAATCTGATTTTTTTGATCCACATGATTTGAAAACTTTTCCTATGGTATCCTGACCTTCCATCTTTCCATCTCGATAGTTCTATCCTCAATTGGATTTTCTGAGAGAGAGTTATGCCAAGTGTCGCAATGTGACCTATTTATGGGATAAAACAGGAGAGAGAACTTGTATGGTGTGCCACGTGTCACTAGTTCAACTTCAGCCTCTAAACAAGTTTCCTGAGATAGTACAGTCTGTGTACTACCTATCAATTTTTACAAAATTTCATTTGGAGCTTCCTAGCCCAAGTTATGACCTTTTTGCCAAGGTCACCTGATTATGACTGAGATCTGGAAGAGGCAGAAACCCTAACTTGTACTGATCATAACTCACATAGTACAATGAATTGGAGGGTTCCCTTTGAACACAATGTATCTGGGGATGTTATCTACAACATGTAAATGTTTCCGATCTTGATCCTTCACAGAAATGGATTTATAGCGAATGTTCCACGATGACTGGTTTTTGCTATGTAAAACCCAAACCTTCAAATTGTCGTAAGTGCCATACATTGCCTTCTTTTAGGTTAGCTCTGATACCATGTTAAAATTCAATATTCTAAGACATAAAATAGCAGCATTACATTCCATTCCACAATAATAGCATATACAGGATCACTGAAGAAACAACAAGCATAGCATAAACACAAGAGACACAGATTTATACTGGGAAACTCTCATGGGGTAGAAAACCCAACAAAGCTTCCTCAATATAGATGATCAGGAATATACAAAGATGCAAACCAAAGACATGATCTCCTCCTCCACCATAGCATACCTCTCCTCCACAAGTGCGCTACCTTCTAAGTGATGGAAGCGTGTCAAATGAGGAACACACCTCCTCTATATATACACATCTCCGACTTGTACTTTATATTAACTAGGTCGGCCCCAACTTTACCACTAGGTTAAACACCCCACTATAATTGACTGGGCCAACCCCACTAGGGTGGTCTAACAACTCTTTGACCCACATAACACATATAGGGCCGACCCCCACCAGGGAATTCTAATAACCCAAGTTACCACATTCCGACGGAGGAATAAACATCTCCGGATATACAATAAGATCTTCATGGAGGAATGAAACATCTCCGGAATAATAAAGTAAAAATATAATATTCTTAGAAGTTACAATATCTCAAAACCTAGTAGGTCTGTAAATACTCTTTCAACAGTCCCCTTAGGTGTTTGTCTCATATTTAATTTATTTAATAATAAAATATTGTGCAAATTACAGTCATCCTTGGACACTTGTTCAATATAAAACTTTACAATAAAAGTTAAGATAATGTTTCCAACATAAAATGTTTTTCTGAAAAAAAGGGGTATGTTATAGCAGTTAACAAAGGAACCACAATGTCATTTAAAATTAACACACCTAAATATTTATTCCCGACATAACCTGTGTTTTGGTTTCCCAAATCTTTCAACAATTTTCCATTGCTCTTGAGTTGGGATCTCATAATCCATAATTTCTTTCACCATCACCTCCAATTCTATGCATTCTATGTAACATACATCTGGTAGACCCTTCTTAATCATTACAAATTGTTTATGTATTTCAAAATCATCAGTCAATTTATCAATTATTGTCTTTCTAGTTAAGCCATTGACCAAACCTTCAAATTTTGAGTGATCCATACGAGCCTGTACTATCAAACTGTGATGATTTTCTTGAGCCATTAATTTTCCATTGGCACTCTAAAAAGAAGGTAGACCACATTCAAAAGGCCCCAGAAATAATTCCTTAAAATTTTGAACTTCAAGGACCATCTGTTGTGCCATGTCTTCTACTTCTTTAACACGATCATGCTTTCCAATAACTATTCTTGCCGAAATGATGATTGATGGTCTGTCTTTGATTCCAAAACTCTGCATATCTAATTAGGTTAGAGTTTATAACAAACTCACTGTATTCCAAGCTGTTTCTGAAGGCCTTTTGCGTAATGTCTCGTTTGCCACTTTACAACTTTGGAGAGCATGTTTGCTATAGCATCTTTATCTGCTATAAAATTCAAATAAGACTAGAAGTGACTTCTACTGATATCACATCCCATATAAGGTGTTTAGCTCCGTGTAATGGAAGCCGACCTGTCAATTTATCTTTTAATTCATCAACTTTCTTTTGTAGTTGATTTCTATCACTCAAAGCCTTTATCTTTACTCCAGAATTTCAAATTACTTCATCTTTCAACTTCTGGTTTTCTACTTTCAACTCTTCTATTTCTACATATTTTAGACTAATTTGTGACATAGCACTGGTCAGTTCCTCTGTGGAGGACTTTTGCATTTGTCCTTCACCTGTACATAGAGATTGATCCCCTCGCTTCTCTGGCACTTGCACAGTTTCAATCTGATTGGTATTCAACAATGAAATTTGTGACAACAATTCAATCCTTTGTTTTTCCCAAGCATTCTTTTCATCTTGTAACTTTAACATTTTACCTTTGTGATCCATCATTTCTTGATATATGGATTCCTTTTCTTGTTGTAATGTTGTTAACTCTAGAGACTGCACATGTTGATTATTTGGCACCTTCATTTTTTTCTTGAGAATTTGAATGGCATTTTCTTTTTCATCAATGAGCCTTTTCGTACATTGGTTGTTCCTTGGCTTGGCTCCCACGGTCACAAGGTCCACTTGTAGTCTTTTGATCTGGATCGAATTTGCTTTTTTTTTCTGCCTTCTCTTGCCTCAGTTGACTCTCCAGCTTTGGTATCACAGACTACAATTTAGAAATTTTTAAAGTGAATTGCAATAAATCAGAATACACGACATCTCCTATTTGTCTATGCAATTGAATCTTATCTGGTATATTAATCACATCAAGCTTAGCTTCCATTTTAGAAACTTTCTCATCGTTCACCACTGCAAACCTTATAGAGTTTCTTCCTAGATCCGTAGCTGTAAGGAGGGAAACTTTTTGTTCTGCTAGTGTTCTTACTTGAGGGTACAATTTTTGAGTTTCTTCGAAAAACTGCTTCCTCTTTGATGTATATTGTGAAAGCACATCAAATATGGACTTATACTGAGAGTTACTTCTAGATTCCTTTATTTCTGAAAAATAATATTGCTGCATAATATTTCCAGGTGGTTGCGAAATCAAACTAGTTTTTTTCTAGAACAATTGAATCTCGTTCCTCCATACTAATAATTTCCTTTTTTCGTTCCACTTTTGATTTCTTCCTTGAAACTTCTTGATCGACGTCCATACTATCAACTTCTGAAATACTTCTCTTACTAGTGATATCAGATTTAGCTGGTGTCTGAACCAGCATTGCCAAATTGCATGTTCATTGCATATTTGCCTCTTTATTATCTTGTTCAAATTTGAATAAATTTGCCATTTCTTTCAATCCTTCTACTGTTTCATGATCAAAATCCTTGTTTCCATTTTGATGTCTCCTTTGCGATATAATTTGATGAGGATCATAATTAATCCTTTCATCGTCTTGGAAATCCATAATATTCAGTAATTTTTCTACTACAGAGAGGGTTTCCTTATTCTTAATGATGAATGGGCCAACTTTAAGAGGGAATTTCACATTTAATGCTTTTTTGAAAGGACCAAAATTTTCTTCTTCTGACTGCAACCTTTGTCTAATAAAATCCAAGGAAAAGACCCTCGGCATTAAAAACGCTGGCAACAGATATGGTGCTCCAGTAAAACCATACACCCTCATTATAGTATGTTCTCTATACAAGAACCAATCACCTATTTGGCCTTCTGGTGTAGGCTGCAAAGTTTCTTTCATTCCTTCTAACACTCGGGGCATTTCAACACTAAAAATAATTCTGTAAACTTCTGCCATGATTTTATGGGTGAACTCAAACATATTGACCTGTTTAGGAAAGTCATGAGAAAAGATGGTACCAAGAAACTTAGATTTCGAAATGTTTGAACACACGAATAGCTTCAGGAGATATGACTGATATCTGAAATGCTTCAACTGGTTGAAATTCAACAACAGCACATGAATCGCTTCAACTAGGAATTCATCAAAATTAAAAGAACACACCGGACTCGACTGTGGCTCTAGTGAAATTACTTGGAGAAGGAAACCTAACATAACTTTTGTGATTGACTTATCACTATCTAGACCTAAAATTTAACCAACAAGGACAAAACTAACGGGGTATCTCGTTGAAAGACATCAATACTCAAAGGGAACGATAGGTTTTCATGCGACTAACCATCTTTCAAGACTTGTAATAAAAACTTGTCTTTTTCTACAGGACTGCAGTTTCTATAAAACTTTGCCAAATTTTCTTCGTTAAATGACTCAAGGCTTTTGGGAAATGTTTCAGGTAAACCTAGAACCTCATGGACAGTCCGCGCATTTATTGGGCATAGAGTTTTGGTCGTTTTTACATTAATGATAACCTTTTGGCCCTGCGAATAATTCACCGCATACCAACAAACAAATTCGGGGAAGTGTGGGCTTTGTTCGACACAAAAATAGTATATAAAAGAACCAAAAACATTAAATACATCCTTTCCCTATGACTTAAACTTCATTAATTTCTCCTTAGACTACGAAATACTACACATAGACAAAACAGGGTCGAAAATATCTCTTTCCCTGTCAAATACAAGCTTCTCATTTTCATCTGAACTTTCATTGAAGGGAAGAAGGTCTTGGGTTTTCTCCATTTCGGACACAAAATCTAAACACTGAGGATTTTGAGCTACTTGTGAAGTGAGCTTCTTGGGTGTTGTTCCAGTTGACGAAGACAACGACGTGTTTCCCGTGGGTTTTTTTCCTCCAGGCAATAAGTGACAAAAACATTTTTTAAAACTTCGAACAAACCTTTTATAGAACATATGCTTAGGTTGTTTTGGAACTTGTGATGAGCAATTTAAATTTAACCGCTTGTCATAGTGTACTCCACCAACGCTTGCCACATGGTAAGCGGCTTAATTTCTGCTCCACCTTATCCAGGTTTAACCACCGTGCACTTTCTAGCATGGGAACCCATTTCAACCGTCGATTTGCTTCTGGGTGAATCTGGATCATTATTGCGCCACATTGCTACACGTTTGCAACTTTTGGTGTGAATCGTCCAATTTTTTAGCGCCTTTTCCACCTTTGCACTTGGAGTGAGAGACCTTATGTGGAGACCTTAGAATAGTAACAATATTTGCATTGTTCCTCTCTATAGACATTAATAAGCTGAATGTTATATTAATGTTAAATAACCCAGGAATCCATATAGAATAAATTTAAAAAACATAAAGACAAAAATGCTAACAAGTAACAATTATTATGAAGAAATCACTTGTTTGATGAATCATACCAATTCTAGACATAATTTGTTTGTAGATGAGTTTGTAGAATATCTAGTGTAACATGGGAAGAAGTCAATGAAGAAGAGGGAGAGATGACCATAAGAGATAAGAGAAGTCTAAACAACAAGATCAATCTTCCAAGATGGTAGTGAGATGAAACATTAAATTAGGAAAAGAAGGAGTCAGAGATCACATGTCGTAGAAATAACATCTAAGGTTGGTGTTGTTTTTGTACACAACCCATTTCATATTAGTTGCATAATTGTTCATGTAGTGTCCCTTTTTAATAAATTTGTTAAACTTCGAAAAATACAATTTTTGGCCAATTCAACCCTTAGACTATTAATGACTCGAATGCTTGCAAATGGCTTAAAATGCTTTTGATTTGAGTCTGAATGTGTTTAAAATGTATTAGAACATAAAAGGTGACAAAATTTGCATCGTTTCTCTCTACAGCTTTTAATAAGCAATGTCTAACTGAGATAAACCAAGAACGCATATAGAGGAAATTTTAGAATCCCCCAAGGGTAGATGGCTCCAAAAGACTCTTTAAAGGATTTCGAATTGGTTCTGAAGGTATATGAATGGTATTAATACATAAAAAGGAACCTCATCAATGATTGTAGACTAATATCTTCTGGAACATCTTCTACTGTCAGCAACATCGTGAGCTAGAACACCGTTTACTGTAACATCCTGATCAGCAACACCATCAGCTGGAACATCTTTTGTTGTCAGCAACCTTGTCAGCTGGAACACCATCTACTCAAACATCCTTATCAGTAGCACCATCAGCTGGAATATCTTCTGCAGTCAGCAATCTCGTCAACAACCCAATCTGAGTCTGTGTACCCATACATTCTAAACTCACTATCTGAGGCATATCTGAGTCCATAATCCAATGTACCCTTCAGATATCTCATCACATGTTTTGCCGCAATCAGGTGAACTTTCCTGGGTTCCACCATATACTGACTCAATGTGTTTACAGCAAAGCAAATATATGGTCTCGTATTTTCCAGGTATATCAAATACCCAATCATCTGACGATACATCGTGGCATCAACCGAATCTGGTGAAGCATCACTCAATAGCTTCAGGTTCGATGCCATAGGTGTTTCCATGGCCTTGTAATCCATCATCCCAAACCGCTTGAGGATATCTACTACATACTTCTTTGTAGAGGGAAGATTCTATCTACACTCTGCGACACCTCCATGCGTAGAAAATAGTGCATCATACCCAAGTCCCTTATCTTGAACTCTGCAGCGAGCTTCCTCTTCATATCAGCAATCAACCCATCCTCACCTGTCACAACCAGGTCATCCACATACAGTAGGAGTATCACTGGATTTCCTTCCTCAACCTTGTAGTGAAGGTTAGAATCCACTTTACTCTTAGTAAATCCCAAACTAGTCAGGAAGCTGTCAATTCTACCGTACCATGTCCTAGGTGCCTGTTTCGAATTGTACAAGGCTTTCTTCAGTTTGCACACATGAGTCTCCATGTCATGTGTCTCAAACCTGAGTGGTTTCTCCACATATACTTCATCTTCCACTACACCATTCAAGGATGTTGTCCACATATCCCGTAACTTTCTATATGCCTTCCACTTTTCCACCATTTGAGCCTCTAAAGCCATCAAAAGGTCACCAAAAGACCATAATACACCCATTTTCCCCCTCAAAATGAATATTTTTCCTCAAAAAGCATAAAAAACCCTCAAAAAGGGTCTAGGATTCCCAAAATTATTAAAAAGGGAATAAAAATATTCAAAATATTCAAAAAAGAAAAAGAGAGGGAAAAAGGTACCTAAACCATGTTGGTCAATACCATTGGTTTCCTCAAAACCATAATGGTATTCCCCACCACCAAAAACTATGAAAGGTGGTAGGGTCTCCTCACTTTCGATCCATCCATCATCCTATCCTCACGCTGTCAAAATCTCTCATGAGATTTTTGGCCATTTTCAGCATCTTGGAGAAGAGACCATTGGAGCTTGGAGCTACTCACCCTTGGAGTTTCTCAACACAAATCCTCACCATTTGAGGTATCTTAATACAAAACATCTATTCTCTTATTTCTTGTTCTTTCCATGAATTGTTTTTAAATTTATTTTTTATATGCACATGTTAGTTTAGATTTAGATTTAATTCATAATCGTTTTTGCTTTCTATATTGAAATTGCTATCACATTGTTGATAGGTACCCATTGCACAAAGCTTGCTAGCGTTTGACAGAGAAACCCTAAAAATCCAAACTTGGAATTTCAAACTTCTGACTAGACAGGGAGATGCAATTGACTGAGGCAAGCAAGCTGGTGTGCTCAGATTTTGAATACTCCAAAAATTTACCCCTCAAAAGTGACCTGCGAATTTCGGATTTGCAATTTCTGTCAAATTCTGGTTTTCTGGTTTTCTATCCAATGCACAATGGCCTCTCCAATTTTTGTCCAATGCACAATGGGCTCTCCAATTCCCAATTAGGATGGGAATCTTTCACCCTCGAAATTGGTACTAAGGCAAGTAGAGTAAACACTCCACTAGCATAGACAAGGTACAAGCTCTCCAAATTGCAAAGATGCAAATAAAAATGATCAAAAGCTACTTGCCTTCTTTATTCTTGTGAGTTTTATAAACTTCTCAAGTCCTCCATGGGTTGAATTCCTTCCAAAGGATTAATTCCAACTCAATTTGGGAAGAGTTTCCAATTTGTGCGACTTGTCCAACAATTCCTAGTCTCCTTATTCTTTCATTTCGAATGGGTGTCTCTTTGGCTTCCCTAACTCCCTTGTGCACCTTCTTGGATGCTATTTTTATCCCTAACATGTCATATATTTTAGATTTCAGCATTTAGGTCTGATTTGTGTCATAGGTGTCATAGCATCTTCATCATTGTTGTCATACTAGAGGCTAGGGAATTTAGCCCAAGTGTCACAATTTTTCTAAGATGCCTCTTCCTCTTCCATGGGACTTATTCTTACACTCCAATTCGACCTTACATGACTCAGGCCATGAATAATACCTCTTAAACTACCCCAAGAAATTTACTAATGTTTGTAAATTACCTTACTTTACTTTGCATAATTTTTGTTGGTTAATATCTAAATATGGCTTAAATTTCATGTTTGAAAACAATAATTTTTAATAAAACATTATCAATAGGATTATTATAAAAAGAGTATTATCGAAGGTCATGTATCTCTTGATTTTTCCCTCTATGTTTCTGCTCTTGCATTGGAACTACTATAACTTAAATCCATAGGTTTATATTGAAATGGTACCTTTAAGATCCATAATATTCTTTTAAACAATAGCAAAAGTTCTGTAAAAATAAAATATGCCATATGTCACAATCTGAGCATTCCACGTGTCACCTTGGAACCCTGGAAGATAGATATTGACATTTTAACAACAAAATTTATAGAAAGATTCCTTGAAAGAGTTTAATGGCAAGCTGAAACTTGTGTTTAGTGAAAGGGTGTTGGAATTAGATGCTGAGGAGAAAGAGCGACCGCTCTTTCCTCCAGAGATTTTTTGTAGCAGTGGCTAAAGTAGAGATCAACACTCTAAACACAAATTTCATAGGAACATTGCTTCTCACAACTTGATTGCAATTGAAAATATTCCCAGAGAAAGAGTGGCCGCTCTTTCTCCAAGTTGTCTATTTTTACAAATCCCTCATAAATGAAGGGGCGGCCAACCCTTCTTCTTCCCATAACTCTATTCATAATAGTTTTAAGAATGCAAGAAGGGTCACTCGATCCTTCTTGTGTTCGCCATTCTAGATATAGGTGAATTGATGGATATGGGCGTTCACAATTATCTACTAATCGAAGTGGCAGATCCCTACTATTTATAGCGGAAGTTGAAAGTCAAGAATTCTTAGACTGGACTTCGTATATTAAATTTGTTTACAGTAGTCTCGTAAATGACAAGTCGGCCGAACCCTTGTTGTGGTAACCATTCTGCCAGTGTTCATCGTTATGGATATAAATGAATTGATGGTCTAGCCTTCGTAGGTTGAATAATTTTACATTTTTTAGTGGAAGTATTCTCAAAGAAAGAGCGGCCTCTCTTTCTCTTTCTCTAAGTTGTCTTTTTTTACAAATCCCTCATAAAGGAAGGGGCTGCAGAACCTTCTTTTTCCCATAACCATTCATAAAAGTTCTAGGATGCAAGAAGGCTCGGTCAATCCTTCTTATGGTAAGTATTCTGCCAGTGCTCACCGTTTTGGATATAAATGAATTGACAGTCTAGCCTTTGTAGGTTGAATAAGTTTACATTGCTTTGCACAATTTGCTTGCAAATGGAAATATTCTCAAAGAAAGAGCGGCCACTCTTTCTCCAAGTTGTCTATTTTTACAAATCCTTCATAACGGAAGGGGCAGCCAACACTTCTTTTTCCCGTAACTCTATTCATAATAGTTATAGGATGCAAGAAGGGTGGGTTGATCCTTCCTTTGTTGGCCAATCTAGATATAGGTGAATTGCTGAGCTCACCATTTTGGATATAAATCAATTGACGGTCTAGCCTTCATAGGTTGAATAAGTTTACATTGCTTTACAAAATTTGCTTGCAAATGAAAATATTCTCAAAGAAAGAGCGGCGCTCTTTCTCCAAGTTGTCTATTTTTATAAATCCCTCATAACGGAAGGGGCAGGAAACCCTTCTTCTCTATTCATAATAGTTCTAGGAAGCAAGAAGAGTTGGTTGATCCTTCCTGTGTTGGCCAATCTGGATATAGGTGAATTGCTGAATACAGTTGTTAAAAATTATCCACTAAATGAATGGGCGGATCACAAATATTTACAATGGGAGCTGGAAGTCTAGAATTCTTAGCCTGAACTTCGTATATTAAGTATGTTTACACTTCCTTCATAGTTCTCACCGTTTTGGATATAAATGAATTGATGGTCAGCCTTCGTAGGTTGAATAACTTTACATTGCTTCGAACAATTTTTTGGTAAGTGTAAATATTCTCAGAGAAAGAGTGGCTTTGTCTTCTTTCTCCAAGTTGTCTTTTATCCCAGCTGCAGATGTTAGAAACATTAAACTGCTCAAGTTTAAATTCTCACATCCGCAATTCCGCAACCAAATTAATAATTTCCCTTTCGAAATTAATATATTTTTGTGTGTTGCAGAAAACATACATTTTCTCCCCGCAATTGTCTCGCAATGAGGATTACGGATTTCTTGGTCATTTGGATTTTATATTTTGTTATTCCACAACCCGCAATTGTGATTGATCTCTTTTCCATGCTGTGTCTATAACACAAGAGGTCACTGAAGTCTCTCAGGAAATTGTTGATTTACTTGATAGCATTGTGATTGATGATCCCACTCCAAAGGTCCATTGATGATCTCTTTGTTATGTCTAGTTAATAATTTTCCCTTTAGAAAATTCAATGATTTTTTTATGCTTTTGTGATTTGCGAAAAGCACAAATTTTCTCCAAATTTTGTGCTTTCCGCAACTCGCAATCCGCAATGCAGAAGCTTGGTTAGTTGGATTTGAAAGTTTTTTCTTTCCGCAACCCGTCATCCTGATGTGGACAAGTTGTTGGGAAGTTTACCCTTTATATCTATTTGGTAATTATTATTTAAGGGGGGGAGAAAATCACAGAAAGAGGATTGGAGATACTCCGATTCATTAAAAGATTGTAATTTTTTGCAGCCTTGAAGAAATACAGTTAATTTTCTCTTGATATATGTTTTGTTAATTTATCAAATTTGTTTGATTTATGTTGAAATACACTGATTTAGTTTGCAATCAAAATTAATACATTGTTCTGTAGTTTAGATGTGTCTTGACTTATGATCTATGTTTTCATGTTTTAAATGAATTCGTTTATTTAAATCATTTATCTATTTATGCAAATGATCAACATATGTTATTAAATTAATGCCAATTTTCCAATTAGCATTTTATAACAGGATAATCTTGAATGTGCTTCAATCCTTAAGCTACAATCATACTGATTGCACTAGTTTTTCCCTAGACGATTTGAAGGTTTCAAGTCCATAAAACAAGGGGTAAGGCCTCGGTTGTCGAATCAGAAGACCCAAGGGATGTCTAATGGGATCTTGGATATGAATTTGCAATGCACGAATAAAATAATCAAGTATCCTAAGCTTTAACATTGCTGATGGGGGAGATTTTTTTTTTTGTAAAGATGTTGATTTATATTAAGCTAATAAAAATACAGTAGAGATTACAAACATTATTGATGGGGGAGAATTTTTTGTTTGTTTGTAAAGATGCGGATTTATATTAAGCTAATAAAAATATAGTAGATATTATAGTCGGCAGTGGTCTTATCTAGAGGTGCCAGCCATAGATATCAGCAGAGTTGTGGTGATTCAAAATCAAACTATACAAAAAAACCTTGCCATTGTAGGTAAACTAGGGTGAATATCAGTAGTTGTCATGGCCATAGAGGAAAACAAAAAACTGGCAGTCATAGGCAGAACCAAAAAAAACAAAAAGTAAGAGAGAGACATCAGAACAACCTCCTCAACGAATTGCAGAGGGGCCTTCTGCATCCGAAGGTGTCTCCTCCAGAATTGGGCAGCAGTAGTAATCCATGTCCTTCCAATCGCTTGCAGGTGTTGAAGTAGCATTCCCAGGTGTCGAAACAGCAATCCCAGGTGTCAACGTAGCTCTCATGGGAGGTAGAGTAGTTTTCGTAGAAGGACGAGTGCCCTAAGCAGGGAGCTTGATCGGCAAGGACGTCATCTTCCGGGGCATGAAAGGAATGAAACCAGTCGGCTCACTGTGTGTACGCTTGGCCAGGATCGGGCCCAAGGTGGAGGAGATGGGGTACCTGCTGCGTGTCAAAACCAACATGCTACCCCCTAGGTTGGACTTATCCATGCCAAGAGGAGTGGCCAGAGTTCCAAGGGTGGCTTCAGGTCTTAAAGAAGACATGGTGGCGCCAAGTGTATTGTTCTCAAGATGACTGTCATGGCCGAAGGGACACATGGAGTCATAGGAATCCCAACTGAGCGTGTGTTCCAGGGTGGCAAGGGTGACCACCATGTTTGGAAGAGTAGCTCATGGATTTTGGGTGGCATGGAGAGCAAAGGCTCAATTAGTCTGCATGTCCTCCATAAGCTGGCCTAAAATGTTCTTTACAATCCAATAGGGGTCCCAAGTCTGCTCCTGATTCCTGTTAGCCATAATGTCTACAATTATCCTAGCCTCCTAGTTATCAATCAGTAAAAGGACTAGAATTGAGACTTCAGCACCGTAGCCCTGCCTGTTGTGACCCTTTGGCCTGCCCATGGGAGCTAATGAGAAGATGTTATAGGTGCAGGTAATTGAGAGAGTGAGGATAAATGGAGCACGAGGAGATTGGAGCAGAACCAGGTGAGTGAAAATGCCCAGCGCAAAGGGCCATGACAGAACATAGTAGCGTCAACCTAGCAGCCTGATCTTTGCATGGCTGACCTCATAATTAAAACATTGATACCGAATTTGCAGCGTGCAAATGAAATAATAAAAGATCCTAACCTTTAAGATTCGTGATGAGGGAGAAATTATAAAGGCCCGCTCAATGTTATATAGGGGCACAGATGAAGGGTGTAGATCTTTAGCAACAAAAATCAATGGCCATAGGTGCCTTACTATGAATATTGGTATAAATGAGTATCTTCTTCACTAATATATAACATTTATCGGAAAATAAAGTTTAGGATTGTGAATACCTTATGTAATAGAATATATTCTTGAGTAAATATAAACATGGTTCTTATTGAGTAAATGAATTTAACGTGTGGATGAAGTTAGTATTTGGATATAACATAGAGTGAAATAGGTGGAGATAGATCTACTTTTTATTAACCGAAAGTTATAATTAATTTGTTAAACAAATTAACGAAAAGTTAGAATTAATCTGTTATATGTTTCGAATTTATGTACATATAAAATAAGGTGATTTCATTTAGTTCTCAAGTTTAACATCCTTGGGAAAACATTAATTGGTTATGGAATGACTTTTGAAAATGATGACCCTAGAAATAAAGTTTTAATTAAGAAATAATTGTTCAAATATGAAGCGAGAAGGGTGAAACACATTTGGAATATTTTGGTGAGTGTTATATATATCAAATTCAGAATTAGATCAACGGGCATAAAGGAAAATCTACGGTGGTCAATTTGTTCGTGATTTCGAAGTGCGCAAAAAAACTAACTTTCCAAATTTGTGAACTTTTGGTAGGCCCTGCGGATTGCAACGGTGTAGATTTGGCAGAGTTAAGATCTACAATTGAATATTTGTTCGCAGATTGAACGTGCAGGGAGCATCGGCGTTGTCCAAATCTACGAACATGGTAGGCACTACACCTTTTGATGGTCAATATGTGGGCGAGAGCGAGATCGATGGTGGACAATGGTTTCATGGATCTAAGGTACATGGAAGGCAGAACTTGAAGGATGAAGTCTGTTGAAGGCTCTGTAAGTTAAACAGGGACAGAGATCCATGGCCCAGAGTAGATCTTATAGTTGGACGGCTTGAAAAACCTATTTTCTTAAAACATACAAGGATGATATGTTCCTCTTAGAACATAGCACAACAATCATATTTTATGGGTTTTCCCATGCACCTTATGCACTGCCCCCTTTTCTAACCCCTAGACTATTTACACTGGAATTCATCAGGCAGAATTTTTTCCAACCATTGAAGGTATGATGCCAAGCATAGGGCTTCAAACCAAGACTACAATAAACTATGACCCCCACCATATCATCTCAAACAGAAGGAAAGAAAGCAATAGAAAGGGTTTTGAACATTTTGAGCTTGCAGGTCTTGCTGAGGCTACAAATTGGTTAGAATATCATGGCAAAGAGCATAGGTATGTAGATGTACAGGATGACTCCACCTCCATGGTACCAAAAGCCACTTCTCCACTACCTACCTCCTCCATTGTGGTCCCAGTGGTTGAAGAAACTATACCCCTTGCCAGTGGCTCTGGGGAAACTAGCAAGTTGGAAAATATTGATGTCATGGATATAGATGATGACACAAAAAGAGCTCCCAAAAGGCAGAAAGTGCAAAAACCCGAGCAGTAGATTGTACAGGTGTCAACGGGTCAAGGCAGAAAGAAACAGGTTAATATTAAACCTGAGTAGCAGATTGTACATGTGTCAATGGGTCAAGTAAAAAAGAAACAGGTTTGGATTAATCTGCCTGCTTTCGAGGTCAAAGAATATGTATTCAGCCAAACATCCACTAAACCTGCTGCACCCATCAAGAGTAGAGCAGAGCTACTGGGTGAGTACAAAGAGATCCCAAAAGTAGCCTCGGAGGAGTCTAAGATATATGAAGAGGTGAGGTAGATTTCAAATAAGGATGTGTCTTTGGTAGCTACCAAAAGCCATGCCCAGAACACCTTGAACTTGGCCTCAACTACCAAAACCAAAGCCACTAAATTGAAAGTGAACTTGGAATATATTCTTGTTCCTGATATGATCAACTTGCACAAGGAGATTGGGGAGGTTATCTATGCCAAACTTGTTAGTGCCAGAATTTGTTCCTAGACTACAGAGGGACAAGCCAGCACTATCTCAACAATCTCAAGATAAAATTATGAAGTAGGTCTTTGTTGGTTTTAGGTTTAATGATTTGAAGGTTTCGATATTTAAGAAATAAAGAGGAAATCAACTTCAACAATTTATTAAAACATGTAGCATTAAAGAGATGAAATCATGATCTTAATAAAAAAGGCATAAACCATCACATTCAAACTCACATATTCTGGTTTCTATCTACAGTACATAAGCATTCACTAAAAAAAAAAACATCAAAACATGAATGAAATCATGTATTGTATGATCACACTGATCAGGAATAAAAACACATTGAAAATAATATAAAATTGGCTTATAACATATATGTATTGATCTCAGTCTTCAAACTTACATGACAAACTTGCAAGCATCATAAACAGCACTGTATTGCTTCTTCAAACAAAAAACATCCAACCCTTGTTCATCCTCATTTACTTCCTTTTAAACCTTTTGCAAAAAGAGTAGTTTGTAACTAATTTTAGGTTTTAGGTCTCAAAGCAGTTATCTAATTGAGTCTTTAAACTAGTTCTTTAACTGAAAATTTAACTATTAATAATTACATACTTGATACAAAAATGGAAATGAAACTAAGCATTAAGTATCCTTTCTAGTATTCTCGACTAACATAGCAATCCCTTCCAGCGCATGAGTCCTTTTGTTGTGCTGTGGTTGCTCAGCTTCCAAGTCCTTAACCTTGTCTGATAGAAGCTTGTTTTTGTCTTTCTGTTTCTGCACCTGTCTATTTAGATCATCAGCTTTAGCCTCCGCTTCTCGTTTCCTCTTCAGATCCTTCCTAGCAACACCAATTAGCTCTTGATAATGAGCATTAGATTCTCCTAAGTCCTCCCTTAAATGTTTAGTAGACTTTGTAAGCCTATCATTTGTCTCATTAAGAAACATTATTTCTGCTTGATGTTGTTTTTGGACTTTCTTGAGACTTTCAATCTTTGAACATATGTTTATTTCTCCATGCAAAGTAGGATCCTGAGATGTGAAGTCGGAATATCTAGCTTTCTGAAGATTAACTCTTCTTTGTCTTTATCTTTTTTTAATCTTTGTGCAATTTCAAGTTCATCTTGCTCCATTCTAAGAATGATTTCTTCGTATTCAACTTTATTTACTTGTTCATCTGCTTCTTCTATATTTTCACCTTCCTATTGTATGCTCATTTTATGAGAGCTTGTTCTATCTTCTTCCTCCTCACCTTCATCAATTGAAAAACTTTGTATTACAGTTATATTCTCTATTTTTTATTGGAACTTGAACCTTTTTCCACATTACCTTTCATAGATGATCTTGTTCTAAACTTCCAAGTTGATTCCTTTAACTGCATAAGGAGATTTGTATATGCCTCAAAGTCTTTATCTTGCGAGCTTTTATCTTTTGAATTCTCTGCAGAAGCTTGTGTAACTCGCCTCTTTGCTTGTTCTGATATAATTTGATCTTGAAGTTGATTAATGGTCTGTTCCATTTTCTGAGTTCCCTGACAATGTTCTTGTTCTCCTTCGAAATTATTGACTTGAATCTCTTCTATGAAACTTTCAGGCTTTTCCACTTCAAGTATTTTAACCTTCTCTTCCTTCTCAAGGATTTTAATTTTATCTTGTGACAGAGGCTTCTCAGAAATATCTTGTTTCAACACTCTTCCCTTATTATTCTTTTTGCTTTCCCTTTTAGGTTTTCTCTTGCTCACATGCTCATCTCGCTCAACAATGAAACCAGACCAATATACAAAATGCTCCCAAGTCTTCTGTTCCTTCTTTAACACTATTTGAATAATAAGTTTTATCAGTCCATGATGAAATACTGACTGCCTTGAAACCTCAGGTTGTGGCTTTACCTTACTTGACATCTTCTGGATACTCTTATACAAGAAAAATGGCACATTCATTTTACAGTTCATTTTAAGATGCATTAAAAACCTAATATGGTATTTAAAGACCATTGAGAACATGCCCTCGCATGTAATATAGGTTTGTATAATGCTAAGCACCGGCCTCCATTCAGGTCGAAAATTTGATATATGAACTCCATTGCCCCAATTTAGAGTTTCTTTACCTAGCAGTAGGAAAGGATTTGGGTCAAACTCAAAAGGAAGTTTCTTGAACCATGACTCCCCTTCCATGGCGATACCTGTAGCCTCAGAAATCAGGGCTTTTGTGAGTTGAAATCGTAGGGTTTTGAATTTAATAACTTCCTCATTCAGGTTCTTTGCAAAATAAATCGAAACCTCCTCATTAAACCCTATGATCTTTTTAAAGAAATTGAACCATCCAGCTGCCCTAAACACATATGCACATAACAAAAATTTCTCTGCCCACGGCAATATCCATTGGCTCTACCCTGTTGGTATTACCACTACTCTTTCCCATTTTACAACTGTAGTCCACTAATTATGCCTCTGAGGAAAAAAAGAAATGACAAATGTTTAAAGTTAAAACTAACCATGTTCAGCAAATAGGTGTCTTTAGCTCTGCGATTCCCAAACTAACTCGTGGCTTCAAACCTCGATTTCTCTTGATGATGAAACGTTATGGAAGTTACCACTATCATAACTCTTTGACATGTGTTTCGACACTTTAAATAATTATAGAAAAGTCTCTCCAGTCATTATAATTCAATCAAACCATTACTCAGCATGAATAACCACGTTTTTACATCATATCGGATTCTTGTAGCGCATTATGGGTATATTTTGTAGTTTGCACTGCCAAAATCTCCAACATAGCATATTTGATAAATACCCTTGACACAAAGTTTGAAAGTTGGTTAAAAAATTTATAATAAAGCTAAATAAGTGTAACTGAAAAATCTGAGATTAATACCATGTTGATAAGCCGTTTGAAGATTTTCAATTAAAGTAAAATAAAATCAACCAAAATTTAATAAAAATAAATTAAAAACAAAATAATACAAACTATGGATAAACGAAAGAAAATAAATTTCAAACCAACATAAAGAAAACACACAAAAACAAAACAGAACAATTTTAGCATTAACAAAACTGCTAAAGGATTCCCTAGAACTATCAAAATTGCAAGTCAGAACAAAGCCCACAAGACACAAATAAAAAAGCTGCAAAATGCATTGTTGGCTACTGAAAGCCAAGAAGACAAGAAGGGTAGTATAAAAAATATGTTGCATGACAAAGACAACATCATTCAACCATTACAAAAGAATCTAAAGATCCCCTCCATCCAGCTGGTAGAAGCTTCTTAATTGGAAGAGATGGAGGAGAAGAGAGAAACGTTACAAGAGGAACCAATAGACTGCAAAGCTAGGCTGTTGAAGTTTGAAGAGAAGGAGAAGTTGTGGCTGACTAATATAGTTCTCATGGTGGAAAGTGAAAAGAAGTGGAGAGCTAAGTCTGAAGACCTTGAAAGGAAAATGCGGGAGAAGAGCAAAGAGTTGGAGAACATGGCAAGCCTAAAAGACTGAGAAATGGAAAGGTTGCAAAGCAGAACATAGAGCTGAGGAGAAAAATATCAGAAGAAGAGAAGGAGGGAAAGGCTTGGGAGGTAAATACCTAGGGCTACAAGTGAAATATGATGAATTAATAAAGTAGCTTACAGGTGAGACCTCCCTGTAGGAAGCAAAGCAAGTCATTTGGGATGACAATATTGTAGAGGGCCGCGGAGAAATTGAGGCCATATCTCGATTTCATTCTGGACAAAGAAGTTGTAATAAAGTTAGCCAAGAAAAGCATAACAACAGACAAGGAAAATTTGAACAAGAAGCCCATGGAGTGTGTAGAAAAGGCCATAGAATTTCTGAATAGGCTAAAAGAGCATCAGGTGAAAACAACTAGCATAAAGGATAGAGTGTCTAGTATTATTTTGGGAAGGTGGTGAATAAGTATCACTAGATGAACACAATTCAGGAAAGGATAGACATTTTAGCACATTAAGTAAAACTCTACAAAGAAATCTTTGATCCATTATTCAAGAAGGGACTTCCTCTCTTTTGGGAGGACGATGGCACCATGAGGACACATGAAGAATATCAGGGCAAGTTGTGGGGATGTCGATTGGATTATTATAATGTTTTATGTATTAAGTCATTGTAATTTTTTGCATAATTAATGAAATTCAGTTGGTTTCTCTTGGGCATCTTTTTTGGATTTCTTAATTAATTAATTAATTAACGCATCGATCTGTAGGTTGGATTTCTATTAATATACGATTCATGTGTTATTATGTCTTAAATGAATTTCTTTGTTTAACTTATTTTATCTATTAAATTTTTGCAACCGATAGATAGCTAGACATTTATATTGATGCTAAGTGGAAAAGCACTCTTACAAAGCCAGTTGCTTGGATCTGCGTTGGATAAAGATAAGCTATGTAGCACGGAACCACTCCCGGCTTTTAAGAAACTCGTTCCCAAAGTTTCAATGTTCCATGGAACTTGGGAACTTGTAGGAAACTTTCCAAATCCGATGGGAACTATTCCGGATGGTTGGGAACTTATTGGCACCTTCTACCCTCTAAAATTGGGAACTTTGAGACTTTTTCTTGCGCGTTCCCTTCACCGGATCTTACACGCATTCATGATTTCCATGTGGGTTGTTAACGACATTCCTATTGCCTCACACCCATACATATACATGGTTGACTAAAAAAAAATTCTATAGAAAACTAAGCTGCAGTAAAAGTCTATTTCATGCTACCTTGTCGAGTTGGTGCACTAATCTCTATCTACCACACATTCTAGAGTATTCACTTGTCCCTATGTTGAATTTCAATTGACGTAAACAATAATAAATGAAAATCTATTTTGACTTTTATATATTAAATAAAAGAAAGTAAATTTATATATTTTACTATTTACTTTATGAATAAAAAAATAAACTTTTAACTAATTGGAAATAGTTTTAAATCTTACTTTAAAACTAAATTCATATATTACATTTAAATAACAATTATCTTGATTTTTATTTTATAATAATTTAAATTTAATTATTTATACACCTTTGCAAATACCCTATCATAGAATGTCTTGTAAACATATAATATTCTAATACATTTCAATCATAGTTGGCACGAAATTGAAAAATTTATACATATAGCCACAACTATAGGGACTATAAATTCTAAAAGGCTCCACTTTAGAAAGAGTCTGCCTTATATAATCAACTGTAAGGTAGACTCGTTGGTTTTGGTTACAACTGTAATATAAGGGACCGGCCACATCATAACCACATGTGCCAGTGACCGTGAAGGATGGGCGAAGGTGGTTTCGCAAATGGAGGAAGGTGGTTTTCCTTACCGCCCTTCCAACTTGCGAAATCATGTGGTGCTGCCACGTGGAGAGCGGTTTCAAATTCCACAACCACCCATCCCTCTGTCCTAGCGTGCATGTTGGGGATGCGGAACTGACGTGGGACCCTTGATCTTTCGCCGCCCATTTGATATTTTTCGCCATTTAAAATCGTTTGTACGTTGGCGGAGGTGATATTTTCCACCATTTAAAATGGTTTGTACATTGGCATGGAGGTGATCTTTTCCTCGGTTTAAAATGGTTTGTACGACGCTAATGGTAAATGATGGACTATATCACTCGTGTGAATAATCTCATCACATTTATGATGGATTGTGTTTATGTGTCACGACATACAGATGATATCCCGCCACACTATGATAATTAATGTCACGAACTTTTCTGCATTGATACTGTGTGATGATATCCCACCACAGAACATTGAAACTTAAAGTTCAAACTCTCTATGGTTGCTAGTTTGGAGCTCTGTTTTCTCTGAGGACCGAGGTTTTCTTTTGCTGAGGTGGAACTGAGAAGAGTGTTGGGCGGGTAGAGCAGTAAGATTGGTTTGAAGAATCGACTACTAGTTTTTCAATTGGAAGGTATTTATATTATTCAAACCATAAATCTAAATCTGTAACAGAGCATGCTTATTAAGCCTCTGGGCTAAAAATCCATATCTTCCATGGTTGTCAAAAATCAATGCAATGACATTTTCAAGTTCACAGTAATTTAAAGTTGCTAAACGTTTTAGATTCTTCAGATTTCCTTCCACCCTTGTCTATCTTCTTCAGATTTCTAGAATTTATTTCCTTCAATTCTGGGTTGTTATCTTCTTATAGTCGATTAATATGAATTCACATTGTTATATTTGCAAAATTGTGCATTACAGGATTGCCGCCAGCTTGCATACGTTTTCTGTCTGGTGGTATAGCGTATTATTTTCATATATTCCATATTGTTTTCTGCAAATCCTCTAGCATTTGGCTAGGTTTGTTGGAAAAAGATAACGACAAATGAACTTGGAAAATTGAAACATGTTTTTTCTTTTTAATATCATTTTGCAGTTAATATTCACTATACAAAAGTCCCATGTATTGGGTAGTTGGACGTGGTTTATGACTCAAATTGTTGGATGCAATGAGAACACATTTGAGTCTTGCATACGATACCAAGGCATTTAGTTTAAGAGATAAAGCTGATAATAATGTTCTTAAAATTAAGTGAATTTTAGCAGAAAATTCGTGAAAATTGGTGAATACCCTTGTTTGTCTTAGTTTGCAGGTTGATAATGAAGAAAAGAAAACAGTCCATTAATATTGGGCATTGGTCATAAATGAATCCAATATCAATTTTAGCAGAAAATTGGTGAATCCTTAGATGCGGTAAACCAGAGCATAAACATATGAATTTTGATTTAAGATTAATTTCATCCAAGCATGAAGAATAACACAATGGAAAAGATTTACTGGAAATAACAATTAACAGAGAAAGGAAGGAAATTTACAGACTGTTATTATTGGAAATAAAAATTAATAGAGAAAGGAAGGAAATTTACAGACTGTCATTAATGAATAATCAAATCCACGTGGCACAATCTGAGCATTCCATGTGTCACCCTGGAGACTAGATTTCGACATTTGAACGAAAAAAATTATGGAAGTTTTGCTACAAAGAGTTTGCTATCAAGTCAAAATTTTGTCAGAGAAAATGAGGTCGCTCTTTCATTAGGTTGTTCCATTTTGGGGTGTTGAAAGTAGATGCTGACGAGAAAGAGCGTTTGCTCCTTCTTCTAGGGATAATTTTTGTGGAGTGGCTAAAGTAGATATCTACACTCCAAACACATATTTCATAGGAACATTGCTTCGCACATTTTGCCGAAAGTGGAAATATCCACAGAGAAAGATCGGTCGCTCTTTCTCCAAGTTCTATTTTTTACAATTCACAGACAAAGATCGGCCGCTCTTTCTCCAAGTTCTATTTTTACAATTCCCTCGTAAAAGAAGGGGCAGACGATCATTCTTCTTCCAAATATTCTTTTTGTTATAGCTTGAGACTGCAAGAAGGGTCGTTCGATCCTTCTTTGTCTTCACGATTCTGGATATCGTTCAATTTCTAGATAAAGGTTTTCACAATTATTTACTAAACGATCATTCTTCTCGGAAAAAAGAAGTCAGGGAAAACAATTTTATATGTTATAACTTAGCCGTGCTTAGTATTATTCATAGGTTGAATCCAGTTCCAAGGTGGCATCATCCTGGTGGTTGGAAGCTAAATTGGAAGACCTGTCATCTTTATTTTCTCAGGGTTTGGTGAATTATTTTCCCATGTCAAACGCAGTGGCAATAAATTAGATGATGTGCTGGCCAACTTCGGTAGTGGGATTCACATGGAAACCAGTGCTAATACATGGGAGGATATGAAGGACTTGGTTGTTCGGGACAGCTCTAGAGCTACCTAGGACAATGACATGATGATCTTTCGTGCCGAACATGCGAGGCTACATCGGGCGGAAGCTGGCTAGGACACGTAACCCTTGTTTCATGCTGTGGATCATGTCATTATTTAAAAGTTGGGATATGATTTGTCTTTTCATTTTATTAAGTGGATCCGGAGCAGTCTTCTCCAAGCCTGGTGGAAGTACTTCGAGTGGGGGAATGATGAAAGAAAATTTAAGAGAAGTGAGTGATAGTAAGGGTGAGCGTCACTCATTGTACCTCCTTTAGTTAATAGGAGGTACTAGCCTAATCATGACAGTAGCTGGAAAACGTGTTTATATGAAGGAGTAGGGTGGCATTCGGGATCGTCATCGCTATTCCTTTGCATGCATGCAAGCTATGTTTGTTTGTTTGATTATGGAGCAAGACTCTAGTAGAAAGTTGGAAGATCCGACGGACACCAATTTCCAAGTGGAGGCAGATACTAATACTAGTCAAAAATTTAGGAAGAGAAGCCATGGGGAGTCCTCGGGGGAGCCGAGTGGTGGCTTTTCTCGAGCATGTAAGTATGCTTTCCGAGAGGCTAATGCTTTCATTCTTAATGTCCCTAGGTAGATTCAGAGGGATATCTATGGTTATGAGCATCAATGATGGTTGAGGTTGAATAGGGAGATGTTGTTGGGGGAGCGCAAACAGTTGAAGAACTAGATTATGGATCCAAGCAATATGGATGGGCGTGTTAGTCTATACGAGCGTACGGTATCCCTTTACTGGATGATGAAGAACCTTGTCAGTTTAGCCATCCGCAATAGACAAATCCCCAGAGAGGAAGTGACGCTTCCACTTATGGTGCAGCATAACCTGGAGGAGACTCGTGCGTTGAACTGGAAGCTGGATTTTCTTCTCCAAGCAATGGAGCTGCGGCCTCCCCTGTATCCTTCTTTGTCTTCCAGCTTCCCCCATCCAGGGACCTCTACTGATTCTCCTTACATTATCTGTTGACGCTTGATCTGGAATCATTTTTCCAAACTGTAAGTCTTTTTATTAAGGGAGGGTCGGCTGTTAAGCTAGATTGTCTTTTCCTAAATGTATATCTTGCCTAACGGGTGTAGTAGCATTTTACTGTGTTTTTTTATTTTGGGTCTACGTTCCTATGCTAAGAATATCTTTGGTTCAACGAATTTTTGGATAAGTAGTGATTTTTGTTGTTCCAAAGCGTCTGAGGATAGGGATGGTCAGTTGAATGAAAGCATCTTATCTGTTTTGGTGATAATTGTCTATTGCAAGGTTAATGATGCTGGAATCTGTGGGTTAGTAGTTAGATGGTTTGTTTTGATGAACAAGTCTGACTCTCGTACAACTTGTTCCTTCTGTAACTTCTATTTGATTTAATACAAAAACTTCTTACTTACAAAAAAGAAGAAGGGATGGTTGACCCTTCTTATGCCCAGTACTGTATTCATAATAGTTCTAGAATGCAAGAAGGGTCAGTCAATCCTTCTTTCGTTCACCATTCTCGATATCGATGACGTGCTGGATATAGTTGTTCACAATTATCTCCTAAACGAAGGGGTGGCCGATCCTTCTCTTTGGAAAATGGAAGTCAGGACAAACATTTTTATATGTTAGAAGTTAGATGATGTCTGGGTTGACTCCCTACTATTTACAGCGGAAGCTGGAAGTCGGGAATGGTCGACATAGCCTTTGTAGATTAAATATATTTAAATTTATATCGTAAATGAAGGGTTGGCCAACCCTTGTTGTGCTTAATATTCTTCCCTTGTTCACACTTTTGGAAATACATGTATTGACGGCCTAGCATTCGTAGATTAAATATATTTAAATTTATATCGTAAATGAAGGGTCGGCTAACCCTTGTTGTGCTCAGTATTCTTCCCTTGTTAACAATTTTGGAGATACATGTATTGACGGCCTAGCATTCGTAGCTTGAATATTTTTAATATTCCATCATAAATGAATGGGCAAGAGAAGCTTCTTCTACCCAATATTCTTTTTGCAGTCTTTCATGACTACAAGAAGGATCTTTCGATCCATCTTGTGTTCGCTTCTTCTACAAGAAGGGGCGGCTTTTCCTACCATTCAGAAAATTGGAAGTCCAGACAGACATTTTTTTATATATTATAATTTATGTTATATCTTTGTTTGAAATAAATATGATTGTTAATGTGCTCCTGTTATTTTATATTTCATAAAACACTTATGAACTGGATTTTGGTTATGAACAATGTGTCCTGTTATTTTATATTTCAGATATCGTTTATGAAATGGATTTTGGTACTCAACAATGTGTGGACCTACTTTTGAATGGATTGAAAGTTGCTGAAGGAATCTGTTTTCCAGAAAGAAATTTTTTGCATAATATCATAATTAAGGACGGATGTAT
Source organism: Larix kaempferi (assembly GCA_027924585.1). Classification (NCBI taxonomy): domain Eukaryota; kingdom Viridiplantae; phylum Streptophyta; class Pinopsida; order Pinales; family Pinaceae; genus Larix; species Larix kaempferi. The sequence goes on from BSBM01000417.1 coordinate 3,666,061, forward strand.
CATTGTAAATGTTACCAAGTCTTTAAATGCAAGTCTTCCATTGCCCTATCGATCAAAAGGTGCAGATACGTTGCCAGAGGGAGTTGGTGGTTATCTTCAATGGCCTGTATTTGAGATCGTTAACCAGATTGGGTCTTCTCTTCGTGAGAATGAGGTGAATGATATACCAGCTTTTACTTCGACAAGTGTAGCACATAGCATAACAACTGAGAATGAGATCAATGATATTCCAGCTTTTACTTCGACGACTATAGCACATATCATAATAATTGGGAATAAATCTTCTTTTATTATGAGAAAAGTTAAGTTGTTACATAAGTGTTCAGAAAGAAAGGATTGCATTTCCATAGGTGTTGTAACAAATGTGAATGGGAGTGATTTTGTTGGGGGAACATTTTTGGGTGACTTCAACTTTAGTATTCTAGTGGATGAAGTGGTGTTTTCTTGTATGGCATGTTGTCCAGTGTTGAGCAGTGGAGCTTTTTTTGTATGGCCAATTAAAAGAATCATCGATTTTAATACGGAAACATTACTTTCTTTTGCAAAAACTTTCAACAACAATCAATCTGAATCTACTTTGAAAATATTAAGAGAAAATCACAATGAAATGTTGTTGGGACAGACAGTTAATTTGATACATCAATGTTCTTTAAAGTCATAGTATGTTGCTCGGGGAATACTGTCAACTATTTTTGAGGGAGACATTGTACAATTCAAAGCACTAGATGCTTTTGAGTTTGGTATTTTAGTTCATAAAGTCTTATGCAATTGCGAGGATTGTGGTGTATTTGAAGGATCCCTTATCAGATGGCTTGCAAACAATTTGCTTGACCTCGATAATGTTCCTTTGGATGTTATACTAAAAAAGGAAGCAGACGAAGAAATGGTCAACTTTTGGAATGTTTTTTCAGAATGTCCTTTATAGATGGTGCCTCCACGTACTCCTCATTGTGAATATACAGATGTTAAAGGTAATGGAACAAGGCCATACAATTCCGTAAAGCAGCAAGCTAGAACTAAAATTTCTGAAAGAAATTCAAGATCGATACCTTACAGGCCTGCAATAAATCTGGGTGCATTCCTTTCAAACATTGGCACAAAATATTGTTGCTCAAATATTTGTATATCAAAAATTCCACATCGATCGATAGTTGAATGTGCGAAGAAATTTGATAGTATGAATGGAAATTCAAAATGACAGTTTGTTATGAATTCTTTGGGATCAAATGCTCTTGTGGCCAAAGAAGGAGGTGATAGAAAAAGAAGCTTGTTTACAATGAGATTAGACACAGTAGACGTCTGTCAAAATGCATGGTATAAATGCCATCGAATAAAAAAAAGCGTTTTCTTCAATTATAAAAGAATGTTCATGAACGGTGATGTGAGAGCTGTGCACGGTAACAGTGGCTTGGAAAAATCCAGGGCAAACACTACTGCACTTGTAGCTACTATTAATAAAATTGTAGTAGAGAATTCAGACAAATCTCCACATCTTACACGAATAATCAGTAATATGGAACAAGGACAACCTTGAAATTATTTCCCGCTAATGTGTCCCATTGTTTACTGCGAAAAATGGCTAATGATGAAATCACAGGAATTGGTTTGCCTCCAGTATCACAATCCTCCTTTAGCAAGGTGATGAGAGAAGATTTTCCAGATGTTAAAATTTCTAAATGAAACAACTTTGTAAGGTGTAATGAGTGCATTACAGTATAAGATAGGCTTAAAGGGACCACTTATCTAGCTGAGGTGGAAAAGTTGCGAGCAAATCAGAATGATCATATTAAATACGTCTCAAGTTGTCACCAGCGCTATTATTCTCACAGGTCGGCTTCCCTACAAAATCCGAAGACTTATCTCAGTATTGTTCATGACAAAATGGATAAGTCAAAGACTTTCATTCCAAGGATGGGTAAGAAGGTAAAATATTTTAGTAATGTTATGAATCTTCCCAAATCATTGACTGGAATGTTGACACATGGGCACCAAACTAGGGATTTTGGTCATTTTAGCCTCTCATTTTTAGAGATGGGATTGAATTTCACTGTGACATCCCTGGCTAAATGCTTGAAGTGTCTTGAAGAACTAGTGGGTGATAAGTATGGTGATTTTCTCTACAAAGCCAGAACATCTAAGCACCAATTGCATGATGTTCTATTGCAATCAGACTCATATGAAAAGTGTTCGATATACAGACAAGATGTAATGCAAGATGATGTAATGTGTGTTGATGGTACTAATCAATGCATGCCAAATAGAAAACTACCATGCATATTGTTGTTGCAAATGGATAATTGTTCAGGCGATAACAAAAACCGCTTTGAATTTGCATTTTTATCTCTTTTAAAAGCAAGGAGAGTGTTTGAGAAAGTTGAAGTTGGAGTCCTCCCGGTTGGACACACCCATGAAGACATAGATGGAACTTTTGGCAGGTTATCAGCAAAGCTAACGCACAAGGATATATTTTCTCTCCTGGAAATTATGGATATGTATAGGACATGTAAAGATCAAAATTCCTTTGTCCCTTATCTAATTGATGAACTTTACGATTTTAAGAGTTTTGTGATACCCCACCTTTTGGATGGAAATGCCAAGATCGTTGGTATTAAAAAATGCCAATTTTTTAAATTTCAGCTCATAGATGACATTCCAGTCATGCAATGGAAGGCATCACTTCGGGATGAAGATTAGTCATCTCATCTTAAACTCTGGCGGTCATTGCCAGATGGTAGAGTATACTTTCTAGTGGGATAGCCTAGGTTATTAAATCTACAATCAAAAATTCCTTCGGACATTGACGAAATAAAAAAGGGACTAGAAACATATATTTCATTCTGGAATGGAGGGATTGAGAAGGGAGGTGAACAATTTTGGCCTCCCAAGTTAAATTATTGGGAGGCTGTATATAAAGCTTTGGACAGTCCCTTCGCGAGTGTTGATTAGTCATCAACTAACTTTTGGCCATCGACAAGCCATGATATTCATAGTGAACCTACAAGATCTGAACATGAAATTATGGATGCCTATTTGAAGGAAAATGTTCCTGCTTTGCAGAATTGCTATGTTGGATCGCTATGCAACAAGCCTAGAGATGAATTCATTCCAAGAGTGGATGTTGTAAAGGGCCAAATGGTCATTGTGCAATCACCAGACCCAGATTGTGCAATCTGGTTGGGTAAGGCGATTGGTGATGTTTATCAGGAGTTAGATGCTAGTACTGTTGGGTGTTACAAAGTAGAGGTGCAATGGTGGAAGCCAACAAGAGCATCGAAGGATCTGAAGGTCTTGTACAGAAAATGCTTAGATAAAAAACAACAATGGGTTGTAGGTGCAGAAAAAAATATGAATATCGATGTAAATAGCATCATATGGGCATGGTCACCAAGGCAAGGGTGGGCAGGAGAAATAATTAGAATAAACGAGAAGGGCCTTGCATCAATCAAGGCACAAGGAGTAAACATGGGGAATAGTATTCAGAATGATGGATGTTCTCAAGGGTTGATAATAGACAAAATTGGTTTCTAAATTTCCCTATGTGGCAGTTTTAAGCAACAAAATTGTTATGTTTCTAAATTTCCACTTGGTCAACAAAAAGTTGTATTTTTTCATTTTCATCAATAAAAGTTTTATAAAAGGAAAGATACAACTTATAGCCATTGGGATTGATAATGGATGGTTATTTGTTACAAAATTTAATTTGTGATAAGTGCATTCATTTGCGCACTAACTGTCATTAAGTGTTGTAATTAGCACCTTAATTAGTAGTTAATTGTTCTTAAGAATAATTAGCCTTTAGAAGTGGTTTACTTACTGCACTTAAAATCAAGTAATTATCCTCAGAGTAACTACTGAAATACTAAAATATGGTCCAATATACTCAAACTACCAAATTCAGCGGTTCTCATAGGAGAAAATATTCTATACGAGCCAATATTATAATTAAACTATATTTCTAATACTCAATGTACCAAATCAAATATGCCACGTGTCACAATATGATCATTCCATGTGTCACCCTGGGATACTAGATATCAACATTTAAACAACAAAATTTATAGACATCTTGCTTCAAAGACTATGCTAGCAAGTGGAAGTATTCTCAGAGAAAGGGCAGCCACTCTTTCCCAAAGGTGTTCTATTGTTACGATTCGCTCATAAATGAAGGGTCGGCCGACCCTTCTTATTCCAAATATTCTTTTCATAATATTTTGACAATGCAAGAAGGCTCGGTCGATCCTTCTTGTGTTCTTTATTATGGATATAGCCGAATTGTTGGATAAAGGTTTTTACAATTAACTACGAAAAGAAGGGGCGGCCGATCCTTCTTGAAGGAAAACAGAAGTCGGGAGAAACAATTTTTATATGTTAAAACTTCCAAAGTGTTCTATTTTTAAAATTGCCTCGTAATTGAAAGGTCATCTAACCCTTCGTATCCCTAATATTATTTTCATAATAGTTCGACACTGCAAGAAGGGTCACTCGACCCTTCTTATTCCAAATATTATTTTCATAATAGTTCACCACTGCAAGAAGGGTAGGTCGATCCTTCTTGTGTTCTCCATTATGGATATGGCCGAATTGTTGGATAAAGGTTTTCACAAATAACTACAAAAAGAAGGGGCGGCCAATCCTTCTTGTCAGGAAACAGAAGTCGGGAGAAACCATATTTATATGTTACAACTTCCAAGGTGTTCTATTTTTAAAATTGCCTCGTAATTGACAGGTCGGCTGACCCTTCTTATTCCCAATATTATTTTCATAATAGTTGGACACTGCAAGAAGGGTCACTCGACCCTTCTTATTCCAAATATTCTTTTCATAATAGTTCGCCACTGAAGTTTAGCTTTCTCGTTTATCTTGTCGGTGTTAGCACTTGCATTGTCCTGGATAAAACTGGGAGGTTCAATTTCTAAAAAGAATGGAGAATCATCTAGGTAGGTATTCACGACCTCAAGGGTGAAATGATCAAAATTCCAAGACCGAAACTTTGCAAGGAGAATTAAATCGCAGAGGTCTGCCTCCAATTACATATCTATGCAAAAAAATGGTCTAGATCTTCGGTGGTGAAGATCTATAGTCATGAGCAGGATTCACGAAAAAAGGGTGAGGTGTTTTAGATGGAGGTGGGAGGTTTAGCCAACAAGCATCTTAAGTATCAGATCAACGGCCAATGGAGCAGATCGACGGTCGAAAACTACTTCTCCAATGCGACATGCATGGAGCAAACAAATTTCCAGATCCAAAAACTTTTGGTAGAGGCCCACGGGTTTGGACGGTGCATATCTGAGGAGGCTGAGATCTATGGCCGAGGTTTTGTTCGTGGATCTAACTTGCACGAAAGATCAATGCAAGACAAATCCGTGAATTTGTTAAAAGTCACACCGTTTGACGGCTAGGATTCATGCAAGATCCAAATCAACGGTGGGTGACTTCCCGTGATTTTAACTAGCAGAAAAGGCAACATGTGGCGGGATTCGAGGCCACCAGGGATCATAGAGATAGAAACCAGTAGCGAACCATGGCCTAGAATAGATCAAGAAAATAGACGGCCAGGGAAGCTTCCACACCGTAGGAGATGCAGGGGTGATAGCAAAGGATAAATAATATAAAAACCTCGCCTGCACGGAGAGCTGGATTCCATTTGTCCTATTTTGTATCTGAAAGTGACAGGAGCAAGCTGTGAAGAGACAGATAGGTCAACCGGGGGCCCAAACCAACCTTAAAAAAATAGGTAGGTTCTCTGCTCTACAATAAACTATTAAATGGCTGAATTGAGTGATAGAGATCCAACGATCTAGATTTGAAAAAGGAAAATGATCAGATGGTAGACATAAAGAAGTTATCAAGTGGAAAAAAGTACATGAAATCTAACGGTCCAAGTCATAGCACGTGAGATCGACGAAGGAGGAAAATGAGCGCCCAGAAAGATGCAGGGACGATAAAGAAAATAAGTTATATATAGCAGAAAAACATGCAAAAGTTGACATTCCTCTCTGTATTGCCAGCATTGGAAGGTTCTGGACTAGTGGGCGCTGCAAACAACTATCGAACAGAACAAAGTGCTTGATTGTCAGTGACAGGTAGGGCCTTGAAACTCAATCTAATAATATTTTAAGTCTGTTTATAAAGGAGAAAGATGGAGACAGTTTAGAATGGAGACATTGATAAAGCCAAAGATGCTCTAGAGGATAGAGACAGGGATATTTTCGACACCTCAATTAGCTTATCGGTAGCAAAGATAAATGTCAAATTGAAAGGCTTGCAAGATGAAGGTTTAGATGTACATAGAGTCAACCAGTCGTCCCTTTTGTCATTTTTCCCATTCCCAGAATTTGTGTCCTGGTGTGCGTCCATTTATTTGGACATTGAGCGAGTAGTCATGAATGTCCCAAAAACCAAAATAGTTTGTCGAATTGAACCCTCTTTCATAAAAGATGCCCTAGAAGTTCCCACATCCCAATTGCTTGAACCATAAATTTTTTCTCAAACATCAATTTTAGACCTATATCACCAATTTTCCCCTGAGAGTGGACAGATATTTTTATCCTCTTTCCTTAAACCAAACTTGGAAATTGCTGATACTCCTTACCCCATAGATGTCAGTCTTTTTAATGAGAACACTTGGCTTGTTCTTTCCCTTTTGGCTTACTTCTTAGGTTTTGACACAGATGCATGGATGACTAAATTTCAGTTAGGTTTGCTATTTAGAATGAGCATTAATGAACTTGAAGGTGAAAATAGTCAGACACCCCGTCTCAAGTTTGAGGAATTTTTAGCTGAAAGCATTCATTCACTGATGATGAAATTTCATAGTATGAGGCAATTCAGGTTTCAGTTGCACCTGATGAAGATAGTTTTGTTTTCCAGTCGAGAAGAATTACATTTTCCAAGAATAATTTTTAAAAGTCTTATAGAAGACAACATGTTTAATTATATGAATTATGTGTTATCAGAGATATACAGCATGATTTTCAGAGAGAAATTACCAAGAGTATTACCCGAGATGAAGACACTCATGCAATTGAGTTCAGATTTGGTGGCCGGAGATTGGTTTTTATCAGAAGACCACACTGTAATCAGATTGTATGGTTTTAAACACCATCTGTATATTCTACCAGCATTTTTGACTTTAAGAGTTTTTTCCCTTGAATTCCTGAGACAGAAGTTTATTGTGGAAGATAACCATTTCTTATTTTTCAAAAAATCCACTGATATCAAATATCCATTTGCAATAGGTTCATTTATTGTAAATAATAAGTATGTTATTTTGCACATAGAGAGAACTCTAGTGGATTTTTGCCCAAGCTTGAGTCTACACTCATTGATCCTTGTAGTTGTGAACCCTTTGGGTTCACCTTCCAAACTCCTATCTAGTTTGAGTTTTCCATTCATGGAGGATTGAAGTGGTGGAGGCACAAGTGGATTGATCCAGATCTTGGTTCATATTGGTTGTCGGCAAGAGGTCGTATCACATTGTACTTCTTCTTGTTTATTAATAGAAATACTCATATTCTCGTCCATTAATGTTGTAAATGTTGTTTATCTTACATTGGGTTGCATTTACTTGTTATATCATGGGCCATTGCTATTGATGATGTTAATGTCATTTATATATTATATTTCCTTGTTGTATATTGGCTGTCAAGACTAATTTGCAGATTCAAGTACACTGGTTGAAAAGCTCCAATGGGGATCTACATCAAACGTTTGGATCAAGGTTGGTTATATTATTCATTATCTTAGTATTGTCATTTATAATAGCATAGTTCTGAGAATTGAGTTGATTTCTGGTAGTCATCTATCTGTTGTGGTCTACTCCAAGCCATAGTGAGTTTTCTCCAACACAGAAATGGCGACTCCGCTGGGGAAAACATCCATTTTTGGGGATTTTTGAGCATTAGTCCATAATTAGAGTTGTTTTTTTTCGAAGCTTTGTGTCACTTATTTTCCATTGAGATACACTATAGAAAACTTGCCTTTTTCTTAGCCAATGGACTCTCGGTTTTCCCATTTGCCTTTTCTTACCCGCGGGATAGCTTAGCTCTTCCCACGTATACCTGCCTCTATTTACTCTGCTGCTCGCGGGTACCCGCAGGTATTCCTTCGACAGTAGCGCACAACTCTGGCTTTGGTTGATTTATGACCTTTGGTTGTTGCTGGGTTGGTTTTGGTTGATCCTAAGTCTTTGTTGGCATGTTTCTTGACTGTTCCATGCCTTGGTTGTGACCATAACTCTTCTTTTCTCTTGGTTGAGCTTTGTTGGTTTTTTACCCATCTTTGGATTTAGCCTTGTTGGTTTTTTCCTTTTGAGCTCATTCCTTTGGCTGAGCCTTACTGTTTGGTACTTGCCTAGTTGTCTTAGTGATCTCCTTGGCATATCAGTGACTAGATAGTAGGATTTTGCTTGTATTTTTCATTTCCATATATTGAAAAATACAAAAATATACACATAGTTTTGCATTTTCCTTCTGTTTATAAGAGAAAATACAAAAAAAAATTGCTTTTATGTATTGCATCTTGCATTGAGTGCTTTCTGCCTTCATTTAGATTCTGATTGTGCATCAAAAAATATAAAAAGATTGCACATTTATTTCCAAATTGTTGGTTTGATTGTGCATGTTAGTGGCATTGTTTTCATTGGATAGATGAGTCTAGTATTTGACGATTTTGCATGATATTGAGTCTTACACATCACTAGTTTCACGATCATATCCCTTGAGTAATCATAGCCATTAAAATTAATGCTTAATCTTAAAATTGATTAGACCGATTTTATCTATAGGATACACCAACTAGCATAGGTTTAGAGTCTTGGAATAGATCATTGTTATCAGACAATCCACTCGAGCGGACGCGAGCAGGATCTCCCTAGCTCAAAGTGAGTCTAGAACAAATAGAACAGAATACCAATGCATTTCCTAGATCTACTTAAGGATCGAGTACTAGATGTCTTACCTTTCACTTTGCAATCCTTTCTCCTGAATGTTTCTCCACGTCTCACGGTCGTCAGATCCAAGCTGCAAGACCTATTAAGACAAGAAACAAGAGAAACCAGTCAAAGACATCTATACAATAAGAGATCTAAGTAAAAGTTAAGCAGGCAAACTACCCAATATCATTGCACACATGAATAATGTTGGTGGAAAGCATTTTTATTACTGCAAATAGAGGAGTACATAATAGAGATATAGAACTACAACCAAGGCTTAATGTTCTAGCCCTTCTCCGACAAAGCTGATTGCCATATCCTTTCAAGGAAGTATGAGTTCTCCAATAGGTTAGTGGAGATGTTCTAAGAGTGATTTCACCAGCATGTAGATACCATAGCCTTCCTCCCTTTGGGATGGGAGTGAGATTCATTTATATAGGACTAAGTGGATAGGGTATGGATAGGATAGGTTGAGAGATGGTAGGAGAGGCTTAAGGGATCTCTCCAAAGGTTTAGGAACCGAGTACCAGCTCTTGCAAGAGGTCAGGGATAGGGTCCCAAGTTAGCAAGCTTCGAGATGGACCTCGAAGAAGCTATTTTTTTCATCTAACTGACTTCGTCACACCCTGTAATGGGGCAAGGTGCAACATCGCATGTTGCTAGTGTGCAGCCTGGGACAACCCTTCAAAACTCAACACAATTGGGTACAAATCCCCCCAGGATGATTACTTAGTCCAAGTATCTTCAGGGGTGTATACATTGAATCTTATGATGAGTAGATTTGGGGTGTAACAATCATTGTGAGTTAACAATCCAAGAATACTAGATGAAACATTAGGTGTCTGAACAGGGAGTGGAGGAATCCATGGTATATATCAGTGTTCTCAGGAAGCTCTACTCAAGCCAGAGTTAAGCACAAGGTCACGGGAGGTTGGTTGAAGAGATATCCCTCTGATATCAGCTAAACGTGGGAGATATTTACAGGGTTTGTTCGTATCTGGGGGTACCAGAGGTTCATCCTCTTGTGCTTCGGGATTAGCTACCCTGCCCATACGATGGATCCCACCTGTGACTGTCACCTTGAGCATTGGTTATATTGCGGTGACCATAGTTTCCTTACCTAGGTATCGCATAGGGTACTTGCAGTGGTTATGCTGTTTGTGTCCTGAGTCAGATAAGGGTCAGACAACACAGTTGTCATTGTATAGGGACTTGACCCTGTGCGCATAGTGAAGTCCGGGGGCCATTATAACTGATCTATTACCTACGGCTATAGTTTAGGAGTCTCAAGCCTCTCCTGCGCGAGACATACCGGATCTAGTGTTAGGAGCTCATTTAGCCACTCTGTTTGTCTGCTCTTAGTTGTAGTTTCTCTAGGTGTGTGCTTTTGATTTACTGTTGTTGATTGATAGTTGACGTTTAGGGGACGTTTTGATTACATATTCTCTTCAGAGATATTGTGGCGTGGAGTCCTACTCTCCGCCAATCCCGTTGGTTGGATGGTTTAGAACCTACCAAGCTTACACGTTGTGTTGCTAGGGGACACAGGCGGGTTCCCTCTAAGTCTTCGGATTCTTACGAGACATACGTCCAAGATGTTATGACTGTTCCACATTCTAATACTGAAGAAATACCTTCGACTCCATTGGGTAGAGTTGAACGCACTTCGGATTCCCCTACTCCTCGTGAGGTGTGGGGAGGTGATCCACCTAAGACTCAACCTGGTTCGATTTGGCCGAATCCACTTGAACGCGATCCGTTCGATCCTTCGAATCTGGATAATTATCTTTATGGGATTCCAACCTTACCCGAGGACGAAGATTAGAATGACATGTTCGTTCCTTCATTTCCACGCAATTATAGACACATGATGCCAGAGTTACATGACGACATTGGTCCTATGGTCAACCCAACTGCACTCTCTTTTGGTATGCCTAATTATAGTACAGCTGAGCCTTCCACTACGTTTGGTAGTCACGTTTGCACCAGTCATGGTGTTAGCCATACTATACCCACTAGGGGCACTACGTTGTCCACTCACAGACATAGTATGGGGATTAGTCATGTTCCTCCTAACAATGCTAATGTTGGAAGAAGACCAACTCCTAGGATTTCCCAACCTAATAGGAATGTTGTTCGAAACATGACTCGCCATCCACCAACTAATACACATGTCGCTACTCGTCAACCCAGGACTACTTTCACAAATGTTAATGCTCCTCCTAACCACGGGGGTGGACATATACCGCATACTTTTGTGTCCCCTGGCGCCACTAGTAATACCAATGTAGGGGGTGGGAATATATCCTATCTACATGGACATAACGCCACCATCCCTGCTACTAGTAACACCAATGTTGGGGCTAGGAATACATCTCATGCTTTTGGTCACCACATGACTGCTCAAGCTAATTCTAATGCTGGGGGTGGAAACATACCATACCATTACGGTCATTACAACACGGTTCCTGCTACGAATAGTACATATATTCCCCATACTCATGGTGGCAACCGTTACTACAACACAGTCGGTGCTGGCCACCAGTACAACCCACCACCCCAATATGGTGCCCAAAACACACACATACCTGCTTACTCTCAAATGGGTCAGGTCAGAGGAGTTTATCAATCCTATGGCCATGGGAAAGCTTATGGTTCGTCAAGTCCTCATTATTAGCAATTTAATCCTCATGCTCAAGATTTTGGTCCATCTTATAATTTGGTTCTGTTTAACCAACCTTTTATGGGGGCTTATAATCAAGCTTTCTAGCCTCAGCTCTCGTTCTTTGCATGCTCGAATCTTCCAAATATTTCGAAGCTCACGAATGATCCAATGTGTCACGACCCTTCTTGGCCCCCAGTCCCTACCAAGCACCCTTCGGACATTCCTAAGTTTGAGGGGAAAGGTGGTGAGGATCCGGGAGATCATGTCACGATATTTCACCTTTGGTGTTCCTCCAACTCATTGAATCATGATTCCGTTAGATTACGACTATTTCAATGCACCCTCATGGGGGCATCCACAAAGTGGTACATCGAGTTGCTTGGAAACACTTATAGGGGTTTTAACGAGATCGCTTTGGTTTTCTTAGATCATTTCCAGTTGCCGGTTCGCTATGATACTGGCACTGAACTTTTATCTGCCTTCCGTCAGAACAAGGCCACACATATTTCTAACAACGTTCAAGAGTGGCATCGATGGAAGAGGTTAGTGAAATCCAGCATTCCTCCAGAGGTCCTGTTGGAATGGTTCCTCAATTCTCTACACCCATACATTGCTAAGGATGTTTCGATGTCTGACATTGTGACTGAGGAACAAGCCATCTTGAAAGTCCAGCAGTTAGACTTATTATACTCTCAGTCTGGCATTTTGTATGACATTATTCTTGACACACCATGCACATGTCATGAGCCTCAGTCAGTTCCTAGACCACATGCCAATGGCATCATAGGATCCGCAAGCACTCGCCCTATAGATTTGGTAGCTAATCAAATGCAAAATTTGTCACTAAACCAGTCTACTGCCGGACAGGTTCACACCTTGTCCACTTCCACCCCGTCGTTCGATGTACACAGTGTGCAAACGATGAACCAATCAGGTAACCAACAACCTGGTGGTAAGAAAAAGGGGAGAAATAACTGTAAGGGTGGAAACAATGGGAATAACAATAGCAATCGCAATACCCCCCGTAAAGATAATGCCAACCCTCCTCAGGAAGGTGGAAATGTTAGTGAGGACCGTAAACCTACGCGTAAGGTGAAGTTTCCTTGCAAGCTATGTGAGGAATACCATCTTACTCACTTATGTCCTCAAATTGAAGAAGCATCGAAGCATTTGGCATAGAGCCCAGCTATGTTGAAGGATCCCCTACCTCATCACTAAAACATGGCTTTGCATGCTCCCACCACTGGTTATGGACCTACTGAGACGGCAACATCTTCCTCTAATACTGTTGGTTAGTTTTGCCACTTGTCAACGTGATTATGATGCACCACAACCCAATTTGGGGAATGAGCCTCCCCCTCCTCCTGAAAATTCCTTGCATATAGAGAAGCCCTCTAATATGTCGCGGATACCGAAAGGTGTTCTTAAGCACTCTACGCATACTCCTAATGCTAGAGCCGCCCATAACTACTCCATCGTAAAATATTTGGGCCAAACTCCATGTGTCGTGTTGGCTCTTGAAGTCTTGCAAGCCTGTCCTTCTCAGAAGCATGCCATTTTGAGTGTGTTAGGAGTTCAGGATAGGGGAAGCCCCACTGTTATCAAGTTCGATACTACTAATGTTCAACCTCCCTTACCCTACCACGTGGCTTTTCAAATCCAGGTGGCGTGCCTTCAGAATTTTTTCGAACGTACGAAGGTTGACGAAGATGCATCTACGTCAGTAATGTCGTTATCTTATTGGAAAGCTCTCGGATCTCCTCCTCTACTTGCATCTAGAACCACACTCATTGCATTGGATGATCGTTCATTTAAGCTGCATGGAATTATCCCTTCCCTTGTTGTCTGCTTGGGAGGTAAATCTGTGCCTATTGAAGTCGAGGTGGTTGATGCACCCATCGACTACAACCTTTTACTAGGTCGAAATTGTATGTATGCCATGAAAGTTCTCGTGTCCACTATATTCAGAGTTATCTGATTTCCTCACAAAGGCAAGATTGTGACTATCGATTAGCTGGATTTCGTTAACTCCTCTTCCACTACATCCATGGGATCCATAGCCCTGCAGGTTACTCATTCTCAATCGGCAACTAGGATCATGGGTGTTGGTATGTACCCTTCATTGATGGGAACTTATGGTTTTTTCGCACCTGTGAATTTTATTGGAACCATTACTGATGATGTGTCTCCTCCTTCGCATAATATGTCATTTCGAACTTCCTATTTTGATGATCCGTGGACTTTGTCATCCACGAGTTCCACATCTGGAAACATTACACATATCGGGATGTCTATGCCACTATCTGTAGCTGAGCTTGCTTACCAGCATATTCAACAAGCCACTGCAGAGTCGGATCTCTCTTCTTCTCAGACAGTCGAGGAAGATCCCATTATGCCACCAGTTTGGGAAGCCAACTCGTCTTGTTCACATGATTTCCTCGATAATACTTTGCCTTCTGATGAAGCTATTATGGAGGCCATGTGTGGTAGTGAGAGACCTTGGAAAGATATGCACCATTTCTCTTATTTCCTTCCTAACCTCGAGCTCGCCGAATGAGAAGAGTTTAGGACGACTTTGCTAGAGATGGTTGGTCACCCTGTGGCTCTTTTAGAGTTGCATGATTTTTTTGCAGAAGGGAATATGGCTAACATTTCCACAACTACGTCAATCAATATCTCTCGTACTCTCGGAAAGGTTGAGAATGTCTACATCGGTGACGATTGCACTCTTGAAGAGATTGCTATTTACACTGAATTGTTTACAAAAATCCGGGAAGGTTTCACTTGGTCATATGAGGAGATGCCAGGAATAGACCCTCCAATTGTTGAACATGAGATTAGAATGTATCCCAACGCTAAACCGGTTCGACAACGCTTACGTGTTGTGAACCCTAGAAAAGCAGCCGCTATCAAGGCAGAGCTGGAGAAACTGCTCAAAGCCGGTTTCATCTACCCCGTTCCCCTTACCGAATGGGTGTCAAACCCCATTCTTGTGGATAAGAAGCAGGGAATGATCCGTGTATGCACCAATTTTAGAGATTTGAACCATGCATGTCCGAAAGACAAGTTCCCCACACCATTCATAGATCAAATCTTGGATGCTTGCGTCGGAAGTGAGATTTTTTCCTTCATGGATGGATTTTTCGGATATAACTAGATTCAAATCAAACACGAGGACCAACATAAGACAGCTTTCATTTGTCCTTGGGGAATGTTTGCATATCAAAAAATGCCCTTCGGCCTTAAAAATGTCGGAGCTACATTTTAGCATGCCATGACCTACGCCTTTCATGATCTTAAAACGATATGGAGGTTTTCTTTGATGATCTTGCTGGCCATTCTCGCAAGAGGATGGACCACCCCAAGCATCTCCGCATGATTCTCGAACGATGTATACGATACAAGATTTGATTGAATCCTAACAAATGCATCTTTGTTGTAAGGATGGGTCACCTTTTGGGCTTCATAGTTTCGAAAGAAGGTATTAGAGTCGATCCTCTTAAAGTTGAGGCAATACTTCAGTTGCCTCCTCCACTCAATTTGTTACAACTTCAGAGCCTCCAAGGGAGAGCCACTTTTCTACACCGTTTCATAGTCAATTATGCTAATCTTACCAAAGGTGTTGTGCACCTATTGAAGAAGGACACACCCTTTATCTAGGAGGAGCGAGCCAAGCAATCTTTCGACACCCTTAAGAAAGCTTTGGTATCGACCCCTATGCTCAGTCCACCAAACTTCGCATGAGATTTTATTCTTTACGTGGCCACGTCTCAAAAGACAATTGGCATGGTCTTGGTTTAGGTTGATGATGCGCTTGTCGAGCATGCCATCTATTACCTTAGTCGAAATCTATTAGACGCTGAGCTAAGATATACTCATGTGGAAAAGCTAGCACTTGCGACTGTTCATTCAGTCCAACGGTTACGGCATTACATTTTTCTTAGAACAACCATAGTTTTCGCGCATATCAATCCGTTTCAGTTCATGCTATCACGACGCCTTATCGGGGGGAAGTACAATAAATGGATTGTTATCCTTCAAGAGTTCGATCTCGATTTTGCTTCGGCAAAGTCGGTGAAATCGTTAGTGTTTGCTGAGCTTATGTCGGACCTTCTAAGACTTGATGACGATGTCATTCATGAATATTCCTTTGTGGATGAGCACTTATTTCTTATCTCGTCAGAGGACCCTTGGTATGGGGATGTCATTGTATATCTCCAAACTTTGAAGTTTCCTCCACACTATTCACAAGATGAGTGACGGCATGTAAAACATCATGCTAAATATTATACTATCGTCGATGACACTTTGTATACCGAGGAAAGGATTCTATCCTCTGTCGTTGCTTAACTCACGAAGAAGCGGAGCGAGTGCTTAATGATTGCCATTCTGGGGCGTGTGGCGGTCACTTATCCGGGCTTGCTACAACCCAACGTATTATGCAAGCTGGTTATTTTTGGCCTTCCATCTTTAAGGACTGTGTTAATGTTGTGAAGAGATGTCACCCTTGCCAGGTGTTTTCTCAAAACATACACTCGCATCCAACCCCCCTTCATCCGGTTGTCACCGTCGGTCCCTTCACCAAGTGGGGGGTGGATTTCATGGATTGCAAACCAGATTCGCCTGGGGGCATCACCATATTATAGTGGTCGTGGACTACTTTTCCAAATGGGCTGAGGCCATGCCTACCGTTAAAGCCGATGGTGCTATAGCAACCCATTTTGTGTTCAATCAAATTATCACTCAGTTTGGTATTCCGAAAGAGATTGTCACTGACCATGGAAGTCACTTTCAGAACAAGATGATGGAGGATTTGTCTCTCAAGCTTGGGTTTCGTCAAGAACACTCATCTTCTTATTATCCTCAAGCAAATGGTCAAGTTGAAGCAGTTAATAAGTCTTTGAATACCATTCTCCAACGTACCATCCAACAAAGCAAGACCAACTGGCACATCATGTTATATCCTCCTTTGTGGGCATATCGAACCGCAGTCAAGACTGCCACCAGGTTCTCACCATTTCACCTGGTTCACAGTGTGGAGTCACTTTTACCGATTGAATGCGAGATCCCTTCACTTAAACTAGCCATAGAGCTCCTCCCTTATATGACGGGTCTTGAGCAATGTTTAATCCACCTTGAGCAACGTCGAGATGTCGCTGTGGCTATAGATGCCAACAAACGTCGTGTTAAGGTTCAGTATGATAGGTCTGTCCGTCTTCGGAAGTATGTTGAAGGTGACTTGGTCCTCTTATATGACCAAGCTAAAGAACCCCTGGGGGTAGGCAAGTTTAACCCCATGTGGCACGGTCCTTACATCGTGAGGCATGTCCTGGAAAAAGGAGCCTATGAATTAGAATACTATGAGGGGACTATCTTGAAGGAGCCTAGAAATGGGCTCTACCTCAAGCGGTACTATGCTTGAACCTCTGGTTCAGGTTGATACTTTTGTATACTACTGTATAGTTGCTTCTGTACATAGTTTAGATTTCTTTTGGTTTTTGGGTCTGCTGATTAGCTTCCGTTTGAATGATAGATGTCAGCAGAGTGTCTTATATTCTTAGGTTTTTGGATGGTGGTAGCCATCATATGCAGCAGCTTGCTTCTGTTGCCTGGGTTATTTTCTCACCTGACCACCTAGTTGTGTCCTCAGGAGGTGCTTGTATCGGTCCTACATCTAACAATGTGGCTGAGTATAGTGCCATCATTGAGCTACTTCGGGATACCATTTCGCATGGTATCCAGTCTTTAGAAGTCTACCTGGATTCACAACTAGTTGTGTCTCAGCTGAATGGTTAGTACCATGTGCGAGATCCTACGCTACTATGGAAATTCCTAAGGGTAAGACTCTTGGAATGACATTTTGTTTCAATTACATACATACATGTTGTGAGAAGTGTTAATCATATATCTGATGCATACGCTAACTATGTATTAGATTGGCATTTGTCACATTCACCATGAAGCACACAAATAAAAGTGACATTCATACATTTGTACATACACACATATAGTAGAACCGGAGAACCAAAGCTTTTTATAAATATGTCCAAAAATGGTAGCGTTGTACAAAATTGGAGCCTGTAGCCCTCAAAATATACATATCGATATAAAAAATGAGATCCTGGGATATCTAATCCCTACGAGGAGGCCTAGCTGTTGCCCCGACAGGATGTGTCTCATAGAAATAGTGAACTGCATTGGCTACCCGCTGCAGTAGCTGCACCCACTCACCCAGAATCCCCACTACTTGGTGCTGCATGGCCTCAGGTAGTCGCGCCACCTCTATCTGTGGAATCTTGGCAACCATCCATGATAGGTTGCGCCGCAAGTTCTGTAGATTATGCTCTACTGCAGCACCACCTACCTCATCACCCCTGCCCCAGCAACCATGTCTCGGGAAGCCATCGGGTCTTACTGGGCCCTTGTCTACGAGCAAACAGTCAAACATTAGCATATGATACTACCACGAAAAATATTTTTGCATTTATATCTATAATAAAAAATCCATAAAAATTTAATACACAAAAACCTAAAGAGAGTACTCACCAATGTCTCCGAATGTTGCGTCTGGTGGGAGTGCCATGTCCCGATCCTGGATGAAGTCTATCCCTGCATAGGGATAGTCCTCTATGGAAATCACCTATCGGTCCCACCAACGGAAGAACTCCTCAGTATATGGTGATTCCAGATGGCCACCACCCTGTTGTGTCAATATCTCATCCCTTCGGGTCAGGGCTGGATCGCGGAGACTATGAGGAGGGACATCCACCCTTGGACTAAGCCCCGGAACTCTCTCAAAGAAGAAGCTGCACAAGATACTACCATACCCGAAGTTTTTGGCCTTCCCTTCTTTGCATTCTGTCAGTTGGGTCTTCATAGACCCCAGCAGTGTGGTACACCAATCAAATACTATAGGCTGCATGCATTGTGATGCATAGAGCATCACTGGCCTGGATGCCTAGCGCAGAGCTTTTGAACCCGTTATTCGCACTAAGGTAGCCACAATGATCTTCATGCTCAGATCTACTATGGCATTGATGGGCACCTGACGTCCCAATGCTCGTGTGTTTACGGGACAATACCGCGCTATGTAATCAAGGACAGTGATCCCACTACCCATAGTACGAGACCGAAGACTAGCCACCTCACCTCAACGGGACAAATCGGTAATGAAGTAGATATCTTCCACCTCCAGTGTGAGGATTTTCCCATTGAGACTGAAGTTTTGTGCATCAACATCTCAATAATCTATCAAGCAACGGAGTAGTAGGTTTTGGGCCCTCAAACCCCCTATACTCCAGAATTTGTACAACCCACACGCTTGCAATGCTTGGTGCGCTTGCACATTGTTGCACATGGCCTCATCTACTTGGTCATGCTCCCTCTCCCTCCACTCTAGAACCATCCTGGAGCCAGGAAAAACAAGGATTTTAATCAATTTCTTTTGCAAATTCATCTTCACGGCCATACCCGTGGGATAATTTATATACAGGGGCAGGTACCCATCGTCAGACTATGTATTGACTGTGAGTATCATGCCCTACCCGCGACCCACATAATGATATCCCACGGGTAGAGCTGAAGCCATTTAGGGCTTGGCCAAACTAAAAATCCCACCGCTGAAAACTAAAATGAATGCAATGAAATTAAAGCTATGGATGGGACTACCAACCTGCTCCAGACGGTTTGATGAACGGACAATTGTAGCTCCCAGAATCGATAGCTGAACTTTCAGGTGAAAACTAACCACAAAGTTCCAAATAGGTGAATAGTACAAATGAATTGTAAATTGTAAATTTTTATTACTATTTCTAATTTTCAGGACCCACTTGTCTATAGTTTTTACCATTTGATGCCGTTATGGACTAATATAATGTCATGGAGTAGAATTTTTAATCATATTTCTTCGAGGAAAGTTGTTTTGGACCATTTCACACCTACGGAAGGTACGTTTCACACCTATCATATAGGTTAGATGCCATATCCACATGCATTATGCATTTGACCTGTTGACCACTTTCATAAACCCTAGGTGCGACCCCGCTTCTTAACTGACACGGAACCTTCACACTGCTATAGAAGTGTCATTATGTCGTGGTAGGGCTTTCTCGAACATGGGTACCCTAGTTAGAACCCCTTTGTGCATTCTGGTGCCCATGCCACTGTTTGTCCTTAGGATTGGGAGTCCTTTGTAGTTACGCCATGACATTGTGATAAAGACTCATACTCTACTTTGTCTTATGTTGGCCATGTCCCTTAAGGACTCCCCTCAATTATATCATGTTGTGATTGCACTGCATCATCCTGCTTGTCACTTGAGCCTTGTGTCGGATCCCGCTTACTCAGTTGTTAGCCTGGTGCCTGAGCACTTTTCCCTGTCGAGCCCTACAGAGCTTATATTTTCCCTTCACAATTTGATGACCTTTTGACCCTAAGGGAACACACCCTCCTAGTGTCCACATCCTGCATGCACTTCCTTGCATTGATCATAGGTGTGTTCCACTGCTTGGAAGTAGTCTGCTTGCTATTTGACACTCGTTCCCTCACTTGTTGTACTATAAGAAAATTTTATTCTTTTTCAAGCTTTCCCCAAATATGAAAAAGACCAAAACAATCAAATATTCCAAAAATCCAGAAGGGATTATGGTTACTACTTCTAGTTGGTAGCTGTTGTGTTACCTTTGAACAGAGCATTCATTCCACTCCATACATTATGAGTCGGGCCTATAGTTGGACCTTAGGAGCTGTACTTGTTTTTCAGTTTTCTCCACCGATTGGTTAAGCCTCCAGTCATTATGGATCCCTTTGTAATGCCTCCTGGATTGCACAGTTTATGTCAAGTCTATGCTGCCTGAGTCTATCCATCTACTCATGCTCTTGTTCAAAGGAAGTCCTGAACCTAGAGTCGGCCACTCCTCATATCTCTTGACTATTGCATGTCAGCCATCCTTATTGAGTTAGTCCATTTCACCTGAGTTCTTCCAAATCTTTCAGTGTAGCTGGTACCTCGTGCTAGTTGATTGGGGATGCCTTAATGCCCTCCTTCCAGCGAGTCTCATTCCATCGACTTCAACCCATTTATTCTGGAACTTGAGGCTTAGAGTTCAATTGAGTACCTTGAGGCTTGCAGTCATTAATGGTAGGTTCTCTCGCCATCGACAGTTTTAGAAATACATCAATGTCCCCTGATCGATGGATTCATCCTAGTGTTCGACTTCAACTCATTTATTCACACTCCAATGATTGTGCTCTATGCCTTGATGCCCATTTTCATTATTGGTGGGTTATCTTGCGTTTGGTAACGGTATACATCATTGACCGGTAATCAAACGATGTCACATCAGGTTTGACCTCAACTCCTTTATTCACTTGATGGGACTTGCACCGTCAAAGACTTGTGTAGAAGACCCCAGGCGATAGTGGCATTCAGTATGCTACTTATGACTATCACTTTACATATGAGATATCACCTCTCAGATATCAGGAGTTTGTACCTCCAGTTTGCACCAATTGTTTCCTTTTCAGCAGGAGACCATATCTTATTGTAGAGGGATCATGGCTATGATCACTTATGACATACATTCACTATGTACTACCTATTCATGGCCATTGTATCAAATTGTTGTACTACCGACATGTATTCAGGGACATTATTGTATTATGACGAGTGAGATGCTCTTTCCACTTGTGTCTCCATCACTCCACTTTTGAGATTTATAATGTATTTCATCCATCGTAGCATCAGTCTTTGACCTCACACATTAAGGGGCATCTGTTACAACGTAACTTCCACCTTGTGAGAATCAGCACTCTTTGGCCTAGAGGGTCCATTTCACTGACTCAGAACCACTTTATATCCTTCAGACACTATTTTTCCCTATTTTTTTCTTTGTACGCTAGCTGCATCACTATAGCCAGTGTACCCGTGAGTTGCATCACTATAGCCTGCAGGTAGCATGTAAAATGGTAAAAATCACTAGTTTATTACTTTTTACTCCCAAAAAGTAGTCATTGGGTGACCTTTGGCTCTCCATCTTCCCAAGAAACGCCTCGATCTGTCCTTTCACTTACCTTTGAGAGGACTATATATTGAGCACATATGGCTTATGGATGTGACGAGAAAGAAGAGAAAGAGAACTCTAGTGAATTTTTGCCCTATCTTGAGTCTACACTCATTGATCCTTGTAGTTGTGAACCCCTTATGTTCACCTTCCAAACTCCTACCATAGTTTGAGTTTTCCATTCATGGAGGATTGATGTGGTGGAGGCACAAGTGGATTGATCCAGATCTTGGTTCAGATTGGTTGTCGGCAAGAGGTTGTATCACATTGTACTTCTTCTTGTTTATTAATAGAAATACTCATATTCTCGTCCATTAATGTTGTAAATGTTGTTTATCTTAAATTGGGTTGCATTTACTTATTATATCATGGTCCATTACTATTGTTGATGTTAATGCCGTTTATATATTATATGTACTTGTTGTATATTGGTTGTCAAGACTAATTTGCAGGTTCAAGTGCATGGATTGAAAAGCTCCAACGGGGATCTACATCAAACGTTTGGATCGAGGTTGGTTATATTCTTCATTATCTTAGCATTGTCATTTATAATAGCATAGTTCTGAGAATTGAGTTGATTTCTGGTAGTCATCTGTCTGTTGTGGTCTACCCCAAGCCATAGAGAGTTTTCTCCAACATAGACATTATGAATTACTTTGAAAGGGTTGGAAAATTTTTGGAGAGACAAGAATTTTGTATCGAGTTGATATATTTGAATATAAAGAGCCACACAGGAAATAACTCATCTTTACAGAATCAGAGATTCATGTGTTGATCTTGTTTACAGTCGACTGTATTTTTCTCTTCTTAAAATTGATAGTGTATTCATCTGTAACTTGGTGCCCATTATTGATGGACTATCTATGTTTATTTATAAATCACCTGCAAAAAGATTTGACTATAATCTGACAACTACCTTGCCTCTGTGAAAATCTTTATGGTGGTTTATCTGCTAGTATATAAATTGTTTAGTTTTCGACTCCATGCCCAATGATTCTTACTTGAAATTTCAACCAGTCTGTTTACTTATTCTCTTATGTGAATGTTTCTCTCATTGTTTAATTCATACTGTTATGCTTTTTCATGCCTTGATAAGTGTTGTATCGGGATAGAATTCATAAATATTATGCTCTATTGCTTTCATTTCAAGCATCCACTACCACTTTTTGCTAAAGTCAGTATAGAATTCATTATCATATGCTCTATATTGATGGGTTGTTCATATCTTCTTTTTTAATCATCAAACAAAAGATCTTTGACTGTGAGCGGGTAGCTATCCTGCCTCTAATTAGTTTTCTTTGCAAAGCACTGTCATGTTTAATCATATTTGTAATCAATAATCCATACATTGATCTACAATTTGGATTTGTCTTTACTCATGATCTGTGTGTCTTTTATGTTTTAAGTGAATTTATTTAATTAAAACATTTATCTATTTCTACAAATGATTAACATAAATTAATAAATTCATGTTAATTTTTCAATTAGCATTCTAGCTATAGGGTGATTGTGTTGTGGTTAAATCCGCATTAGTAACCTCACTATACTCAATGTGCCAAATCAAATAAAAATAGTAACCTCCATATACTCAAAGTGCCAAATCAAATATGCCACGTGTTACAATATGATTGTTCCACATGTCAGCCTAGGCTACTAGATATCAACATTTTAACAACAAAATTTATAGACATTTTTCTTTAAAGACTTTGCTGGCAAGTGGAAATATTCTCATTTGTCCAAGGTGTTCTATTGTTACAATTCCCTACTAAAACAAGGGTCGGCCGACCCTTCTTATTCCTAATATTCTTTTCATAATAGTTCGACACTGCAAGAAGGGTCGGTCGATCTTTCCTGTATTATCCATTATGGCTATAGCTGAATTACTGGATAAAGGTTTTGACAATTAACTACAAAAAGAAGGCGCAACCGATCCTTCTTGTCGCAAAATGGAAGTAGGGACAAACCATTTTTATATGATATAACTTCCAAGGTGTTCTATTTTTACAATTCCCTCATAATTTAAGGGTCAGCCGACCCTTCTTATTCCCCATATTATTTTTATAATAGTTCAACTCTGCAAGAATGGGTCGCTCGGCCCTTCTTATTACCAATATTCTTTTCATAATATTTCGACACTGCAAGAAGGGTCGGTCAATCCTTCTTGTGTTCTCCATTATGGATATAGCTGAATTGTTGGATAAAGGTTTTCACAGTTAACTTCGAAAATAAGGGGCAACCGATCCTTCTTTTTGTAAAACGGAAGTCGGGACAAACTATTTTTATATGTTATAACTTCCAAGGTGTTCTATTTTTATAATTCCCTCAAAATTGAAGGATCGACCAACTGTTCTTATTCCAAATATTATTTTCATAATAGTTTAACATTGCAAGAAGGGTCGGTCGATCCTTCTTGTGTTCTCCATTATGGATATAGCTAAATTGCTGGATAAATGTTTTCACAATTAACTACGAAAAGAAGGGGCGACTGATCCTTCATGTCGAAAAACGGAAGTACAATTGACTTGATATTCAAACAATGACTGAATATTTTAGACATTGATTTTTTATGTTATAACATTGCCGATTGACTTGATATTCAAACAATGATTGAATATTTTAGACATCGATTTTTTCACCTTAAAATTTTGAACATTTACAAATGAAAACTGCAACCTTCAAATATACAATTGCATTTTTTTATTTGAAATTCACTTTTCAAATCAGAAATTGCATTTTTTTTATTTTAAATTCAACTTCACAATAATTTAAAGTTGCAGAACATTTTAGATTCTCCTTATCCTTAATCAGATCATATCCTTTCAAGGAGTAATAAAAGACTAAACTTTTATTGGAGCTTCGACTTGTAGACTTAGAAGCACTAGACTCATTCCAAACATGAAGGACTGTACTAAAACAACATTCGATGACTGCTACAAGTGTCTTTGAAAGAATGAAACCAAATCATTCACTGAATACATCATACCTCCTACACAAGGTGGTAGTATAAGTGTTGAAAATCGCATAGTCATCCAAGGATTCCAATTTCCATCCCATTAACTTGGACTAGTTACTCGTGGATGCAGGCTGGAGAAAATTTAGAAAGCCTCCTACCTTGATGATTTTCCCAACTTCAGTTACAAAGGGAATATTCTTGCAAAGACTGGTAAGCTCTCCAGGCCAGATGTAGTTATTTGTTGATGAATAGTGCAAAAAATGTGCGATGGTGATAACAAGTTTACTATCTGTTAAGTCTGATAGTACATCATCCGAGAGTCGCTCAACAAACTTTGAGATAGAATGCTGATTCAACCACTTGGCATAGTTGGAAGAAGCTGACAGCATGATCTGGAGGCACAGACATTCGAATATTAGCAAACGGATATCTTAAAAATGGCGGTATTGCATCTCTCTCGAATACCTGCATAGCAAACAAATAACTTTTTATCACGCTGCCATAAAAAGAAACCATTTCCAACAAATGAAAAAATAATCGTTTTATTGCAACCAACGCATGAGCACACATATCATCATGCACAATAAAAACAGAGAAAGTATTCCTAAATTTCCAACTGCACCATAATAGGGGATGGCAAGACAGTTGGTATGGGCATCCCGCTTGGACGGGTTAGCTCCTAACACCGTAGTTGGTGGAAGCAAAGGCATTCAACCAATGAAAAATAATTTGCAAATGATAAGCAAACACTTAAATTAGATGTGTGTATAATAATGACTACAAAATTACTTTCTTACAGAGAAAAACCTTTTGTGGATATGTAGTCTTTCAAGGTTAGGAAGTTGCTCCAATAAGTTGAGAAGAGGAAGAGGCTTCGGAATATGGATATCAAGATTCTTTAATGATTTCAAGCTACCTAGTATCTCCACAAATTTCTATGCGGGAAAATGGTGCATTAGATCCATTATATGCGAATGCTTCTTCATAGCTATAATATTTTGGCAGTTCACAGTTAAAGCCTCTATTTCAGTAGCCCATTACACATTTTAAGTGTGCAATGTTGGGAGAGGAAATAATAGGCTTCCGTGTTAAATTTTTAGAATTTACTTCAATATGATCTAGGATCTTAACTAAGAGAACAACATGTACAGCATATCTACAGCATATCAATCATGGACACAATAATGTAAGCACACAAGAGACACAGATTTTACTTGGGGAACACCATAATGGTGAAAAACCCCAATAACTTCCTCAGAGATAGATAGAGAAATGATACAACCAGAATACAAGAGATAGTCTTCTCCTAGCAGTAGAGCCTCCTTCTTGACAAGTGCACCACTCTCCCAAGTGTGAGTGATAATAGAATGTGTAAAATGAGAGAGACACACTCTCTATTTATACACTAACTTGTCTTGACCTTTACTCAACTAGGTCGGCCTCAACTTAACCACTTAACATAATGCTGACTGGGCCGACCCCCACTAGGGTGGTCTAATAACCCTTTGACCCACATGGCCGACCCCCAATAGGGTGGTCTAATAACCCTTTGACCCACATGACTTATACAGGGCCGACCCCAACAAGGTGGTCTAATAACCCATCAAGTATAAGTTACAACAATTACAATATAAATGACGACACTTCCGTATAGAGGAATAATAACATCTCTATAGGAATACAACCACTTCCGTATAGAGGAATAATAACATCTCTATAGGAATACATTATACATATATGTGAAATACATTCCAAAGTTACATATACATCAACAAGTCCATAACAATAGATTAGCTCAAGCTTTTGACGAAGAGGGCAATGAGAAATAAAGCGAGCTAAAGAGTCATCTGTCAAAGTGAGCTAATAGCACCCCATTGATTCTTAGACCATTTTCATGAATTGAAACAAGAGTAAGAAGAAGCTGACAGCATGGTCTGGCACTAAAACAACATTCGACGACTGCTATAAGTGTTAACGACTGCAACAGCACATGTTGTCTTAGAGAAGAAAGCCAAGAACATAATGACAAGTCCATGTAGTGGGACTTTGACAGTGCTAATCTCCCTATGTACCCTCCTTGTTGCAAGAACATAATGACAAATCCATACATAGCCAGGGATTTTCAAGGGAGCCGACTTCGATATGCTCATATATCATGAGCAGAACTGGGGAGCGATCATAAGACTCAAGGCGAACAAACTAAAAAATTCCACGGTGAACAAACTGAAAAATTCCTTTTCAGTTTGTTGTGAGTGGCTACTGTGTTGATGGATTATCCTATATATAGTGAGTGGCCACTGTGTTAATGTATTGAATGGGATGCGAGTCTGGGACAGATGGGGAATGGTAATTATGACAGTATAGCGGGATCATGGTGGTCAAAGATATCATCTGTAGTGACTACAGATTTTGCTGGAGTAATTGCACACTAGAGTAATCATACACGTATCACTCCAATCGATTCCTTAAAAATCCAACAGCCAACATGCCTGATGCCAATGCATTAAATGGCCTACCGCAGGATGAATAATATTCACCGTAAATGATGGATTGTATTCCTCGTGTGAATAATCTCATCATGCTTTCAGCCCACATAATTTTTATGTCTTGTGACTCTTGTCACCAAAAAAGTATCTCAATGGGGTCAATGGTAATTATCACAGTATGGCGAGATCATGGTGGTCATAGATATCATCTGTAGTGACTACAGATTTTGCTAGAGTAATCCTACACTTATTACTCCAACCGATTCCTTGAAAATACTACGGCCAACATGCCTGGTACCATTAATATCCTTAATATTCATTTAAAAAATCTTTGAAATAATTTTAAAATTCAAATATGCCACGTGTCACAGTATAAGCGTTCCACGTGTCGCCAAATTTATAGAAGTTTTGCTTCAAAGACTTTGCTGTCAAGTAGAAATATTCTCAGAGAAAGAGCGGCCGCTCTTTCTCTAAGGCATTCTATTTTTACCATTCCCTCGTAGATGAAAGGTCGGTCGACCCTTCTTATTCCCAATATTCTTTTCGTAATAGTTTGACACTGCAAGAAGGGTCGGTCAATCCTTCTTAAGTTCTCCATTATGGATATAGCTGAATTTCTCAATAAAGGTTTTCACAAATAACTGCGAAAAGAAGGGCTGGGCGATCCTTCTTGTCGAAAAACAAGGATCGAAAACAAAATTACTCAAAAACCATTTTTATATGTTATAATTTACAAGGTGTTCTATTTTTACAATTCCTTCGTAATTGAAGGGTCGGCTAACCCATATTATTCCCAATATTATTTTTATAATAGTTCGACACTACAAAAGGGTCGATCGACCCTTCTTATTCCCAATATTATTTTCATAATAGTTCAACACTGCAAGAAGGGTTGGTCGATCCTTCTTGTGTTCTCCCTTTTATGATATTTCATTCTATTAAAAAAAAAGAAAAAATAAATAATGCTTTGATTTAAAAAGAACAAAAAGAAAGAATGTTTCTATTTAAAATAAAACAAAAAGAAAGAATGTTTCTATTAAAAAATGAAATAAGAATGATTCTATTTTTAAAAATATAATAGTTTTCGTATAATGCTATTATAATGATACTAATGTAAATGTGTAAAGTTACTTATTTACAATTACTTGAAAAAGTAAACTTCAGTTCGACGAGCATTATGGACCACCAAGGAGCAAGAGGAGAATATAACCTATGGTCGTCGCATAGTCTCTCGTGCTCATAAGAGGTTTGGTGGATTAAACAATTGAAACTGTGGTCAGTCCCATGTCTGACCTCTTCTCTCAGTTCAATGGCGGGCCTTGCTGATGGAATGATGTTCCTAAGGTCTAGTGTGGAAGACTTCAAAAAATTCCTGCTAAAGGTTTATGAGGCAGTCTGCTTGGGCATCAAAGCGCATAGAGAGTCAGCTGACCACATGGAATATATCTCTCAGCAATTAACCTGTTACGACTCCAGAATTGATGATTTGGAACACAATCATATTGAACTTATGGGGACAGTGGATTTTATAAAAGATGAAATTTTGAAGATGGCCAGGATGTCATAGTGTAGCCACTGCCAGGAATCCCCCTCTGTGGACATGAGAATTGCTGAGGAAACCTCTGTTCAACGATAGAATTTTTTGTAGAAGAGATCCCTACTTGGATTAGTTTTTACATCAATTTTGGAATTTTTTTTGCATCAGCTTGTTAAATTTACAGAGTCATACTGGGAAAGCTATTCATGCTCCCAAGCTCTCCTTTTTGTAATGAATGGCTATGCAAAGCCTTTTGAATAAATCCATCTCTATGCTTCAATATAATTATAGAGAAATACGGTCAGATGATGAATATATCTTTCTGAATATAACTCATTGTATTTTACATATTAAGAACAAAATCATTTTACATATTAAGAACAAAAGTATTTTATATATAAAGAACAAACATTTACAACTGAAAATTCACCGATTATTGGAAAACATTTATAACCGAAAACAAGAATGGTCAAATAATGGAAAAATACTAAGGCTAGGCTGTCATTTCATGTAAAACCAGAATGGAAAATAATGGAAAAATACTAAGAACAAGAAGGGTCAGCCGACCCTTCGTTTAGTAGATAATTGAGAACATCGGTATCCAGCAATTCACCTGTATCCAGAATGGTTAGCACAAGAAGGATTGGACGACCATTCTTGCAGTCTAGAACTAGTATGGAAATAATACTAGGAAAATCGCATGAATGGGGGGGACCATCGAAGGAGAGAACTGGAGACACTCTATACTTGGAGACTTGTAACCTTTTACAATCTTTAAAGAATTTTAGTTAGTTTCTATTTTACTTTCTTTTGTTATGTGTATCAAATTTCCTTGATTCATTTTGGTTTTTCATACATACATCTAATAACCTTGTTTTGTATTGTTAAATCATAAAACATATAAATCTATGTGCTTGATTTATCATTCATATGATTTTTATGCAGGTTATGCATTAGTCAATTTCTTTACTTGATTCATATAGTTTCACATTCTGCAATAACAGCGCAACCATTATCGTCATAATTTAATTTGTTAATTAGCTCATCATTGATAGGACAGTCACATTCTTTTTAATCCTTTGAATAAAATAACACAGGAATATTTACTCTTGAAAATATGCATCAACTCTGCTCGGGAATATTTATTCAAAATTGAAGGGCTCAATACAAAATGAGTATCTCTTCATGGGTTCCAACACTTACTACATTGCCAAAAATAAACATCTAATCCTTTGAATAAAATAACACCGGAATATTTATACATTGTAAAACCCCTCGAGGTAAAACCCTAACCGCTTCATAACTAAAAATAGAAAATTATAAACTAACTATTACATTCCATTTCGGTCAAAATTTATACAATTTCCAAAATTTCTCAGAATATAACATTTGATGTCTTTCTATTGGTTGTAGATACTGACAGGGCTCCTTTCTCAAATAGTAATCTTCAAGTGTGCAAGGTGTACTTCATTTTCCCATATCTCTCTACTGTCTTCCATTGATCTGTAGAAGGTAACTCATAACTAGTCATCTCCTCGACCAGAACTTTCATCTCTATGTGCTCTACAATGGAAGTTGGAGGAATCTTTTCAGCTATCATGGCCATCTGGTTTAGAATTTCAAAATCAAGGGAGAGTTTCTTTAGTATAATTTTCCTTGTTAGAACATGAGTCAAACCTTGAAATTGCTCATGGTTCCTCCCGATGTTATATAGTAAATCCTTATAATTGTCCTAGGAAATTAACTCATTATTTTCATCCCAAAAAGAAGGCAATCCCTTTTGTATTACCTTCTCAAATCCCTTTTTGGATGCTTCAACCTATTCCTTCATCTGTTCTGCACTAGATTGAACATTCTCAATGTGAGAATGTTTGCTAAGGACTCTCCAAGCCCAAGTTATGACTGTTACCATGTTTTCGATAGCCATTGTTTTCAGATCACCTTTTGTCAGAGTATTTAAGAAACTTATGGTACCCTAGGCTGTATCTTTTGGTATCTTATCTAAAACGTCTCTTATTGCTGTACAGCTTTGTAAGCTATCATTTTCTATGGCTTCCTTTGTCTTCAAAAAATCTAAATAAGGCCTCAATTTTGCTGCCTCATCAATGATTGAATCCCAAATCAAACGCTTTAGACCTTGCAATGCTAGTTGTCCTTTCACTTGGCCTATCATCCTCTGATTTTTGTCTACCAAATCTTTATTGTTTTTTGTCAACTCCTTTATTTCATTTTCCTTTTTCTAATTTTCCTCTTCTAATATTTGTTTTTCTTCTTTTAGTTCTATGATCTCCACCTCTTTCAAGCTAACTTGGGACATAGCTTGAACTATATCATCTGTGCTTGCTTCTTTGTTGCCTTGATCGATTCCTTGCTTCTCTTGTGCTGTATTTTCCAATTTGGCCTTTAGATCATCAATTCTAGTCTTAAGACTCGATCTATCTTTCTCCCAACTCTCCTCGTTTTCCTCAAACTCAAGCAATTTAGCAAGACAATCATCCAATTCATGAGATAAAGTTTATTTTTCTTGTTCCAACACGGTTAATTCAGGGGCTTGAATTATCCGTGTTGCTGGAATTCTAACCTTTGGTTGAAGTAATTGGATATTCTTTTCTTTCTCAGCTAAAAGCTTTTTAATTGCCTCCCCTCTATTTGGTTCATCATTTCTCTTCACCAGGTCATCTTGCAATCTTTTTATTTGCAGCTGATGAGCTTTGTTCTCTGTTTTCTCTTGGCTCAACTGGATTTGCAGCCTGTTCACTATTTTCTGTAATTTTTCCACTGTTAAAGTAGCTTCTATCATATCAACATAAATCACCTCTCCAATATGTCTATGTAGGTGAACTTTATCAGGGACTGTTATCTTCTACAAACTCAATTTCATTTATGTGACCTTATCATCAGACGATATGCCCAAATTCAAAGTATTTTTGTTTGGATCTCTGCTAGTCATCAAAGTAACTTCTGAATCAACAACATTCTTGACTTCTGGAAACAACTTATGCATTGCTTCTGCTGCCGTTTGTCTGTTTTTGCCATATTTTACACATCTTTCATCTCTTCAATGAAATTTGCTAGAATCACCTGCAGCTCTTGCCTCATCAAATTTGTATTCCTGTACTTGAATACCTGGCCCTTGTTATTTTTCTTTCTTCATTCCCTTTTCTTTGTCAGATACAACTACTTCATCTTGCTGGCTTGATTTTAATCTTTTGGCTTCTCTTTCTTCCTCCACCTGCAAATCAATACTTTCATAAAAACTTCTTTTACTTGTTGCTTCAACCTTTCCCAGGGTAGGTACCAACTCAACTGAAACTTTATCCAAGGTAGAAGGATTGGCGTGTGAACTTCCCGAAACTTCCGTGTCTAATTCATATTGTAGTAAATTTGCCATCTTCTCCAATCCTGCAACCTCTTGGTGATCAAAGGCTTTATTTTTGTTCTCTTTCCTTCTGTCAGAAATAACATGACAAGGATCATAATTAATAGTTGTCACTTTCCTAAAACTCAGTGCTTCTAAATGTTTTTGTAGAAAGGGAGAGCATTCTTGTTCTTGATGATAAAAGGACCAATTTTTAAAGGGAACTTTATATTTGTACCTTTCTTGAAAAGTAGAAAATGGTCATTTTCTACTCTCAAGTTTTGTCTGATAAACTCCAAAGAAAAAAATCTCAAAGTCAAAAAGGATGGTAGAATAAAGGGCTCCTTAACAAATCCATAAATTCTAATTACTGTATCTTGCTCCCCTAAAAAACAGTCTCCAATTGCTTTTTTTGGGCTTAATTGCATCAGGGTCTTCATCTTTGATAATACTCTAGGCAAATTTTCTCCAAACATCAATCTGTATACTTCTGATAAAATAAAATTCATAAAATTAAACATATTGTCTTCCATTGTTTCTGAAAACACAGACTATGGGAATTGTAAATCTTTTCGACTGCTAAACAGGAACATTTTCATCAGGTGTGTCTGGAATCTGAAATGTCTCAAAGTGTGGAAATTCACTAACTGAGAGTGGATGTTCCGAGCCAAGAATTCATCAAATTTAAGGTAGGGTACTTGACTGTAATCCATTTCTGGTTTAGCAACGCTTAATCTAAAAAGAAAACTTAAAAGGACCTCTGTGACCATGGAATCATCATCAAACCCTAAAAACTGTGAAATGAGTGACAAAACTAATTGTGAATTTTCATCAAAGAAATTAATGTCAACTGGATACGAGGTGTTATCAATGGAAAGGCCAAGTTTCAGACAACTAGTCATGAAGGTTTGTTTGGTCTCAGGGGATGACTCTCTGTACTGGCTAACTAGGGCTTCTTCGGCAAAATCTTCATGGTCATGGGAGGAAAACAAGGGTAATCCTAGAGCTTTCCTAATGGTAGATGCATTTACACGGCTAAGAGTTTTCTTTCGTGATGAATTCATAATGACTCTTCGACTCTGAGAATAATTTACTGCACACCACGAAACGAATTCCGGAAACCCTGAAGTTTGTTCAGGACAAAAATGGATAAAACGATACTTATAAACATTGTGCACATCCAAATTTTGTGTATATAAACCCTCCAATTGCTTTTGATTTATGAAACTGAGAATTTAACCATTATGCGGTCACGAATGTCACTATCTCTATCCACTAGGGTTTCTCCTATCATCATAGTTTCAACGTTCGAACATATGGTTTGACTACTTCCTTCCATTATGTAAGCAATTCTAGTTACTTTCACAAGTTAAGAAGACCTGCTTGGAACAGACAGGTTGAATAAACTATGCTCTGTCACTTTTGAGCAGCACAGACATGTTCCAATCCTCCGTCGTTCGCAACACAAAAGTCAAAGTTTGATGTGCCCTTCTCTTTTATACACCACCGAAGGTGGTTTCGCAACGTAGGACGGTGGTTTTCCTTACCGCTTTCTTTGATTGCGGAATTATGTGGAGACGACATGCGTACAATGGTATGATATTTCGCAACCACTCAGACCTCCATTATATCGTGCATGTTGGTGACACGGAAATATTATGGGCCATTGATCTAATCGCCCTTTATTGAATATCCATTGATCTAACCACCCTTTTATCACTCTCCCATGAGGTATGGCGGGCATTTTCCCAAGGCCACCTAAACCAGTTTTCCAACACTTGGTCATTTCCAAGAATTTCTCCAACTTGGTTGATCCTGAAACCCTATTTTGGCAGACTTATAACTTTCTCCTCATAAATGATTAAGGAAAACTGAGAACATGACTAGATATCCACTTCAACAAGCTATAGCATGATATGATAGTGCGTGCATTTTTCTCAAACCATGAATTATGGCGGGCATTCTCTCAGACCATTTTTTTGTACTTTTCATACAACATGTAAGATTGAGACACTGATTTAATGATAGCACCAGAACACGATCATGTGTCTTTCCAGCCTCATCACACATTCCATGTCATCATACATGCCACATCATCACTTCCTATGATGTCAATTCTCTTTTTGAGGTTCACATGTGTGATATTTTGGCCTGCCAAAATAGAGATCAATTCATGTATAACCACAATGATCAAGGCTGGAAAAGCACAAATAACAAGAAGGTTCGACTGACCCTTCGCTTAGTAGATAATTTTGAACACGAATATCCAGTAATTCACCTGTATCCATACTGGTGAACACAAGAAGGATCGAATGACCATTCTTGCAGTCTAGAACTAGTACGAAGATAATATTGGGCAGAAGAAGGGTCGACCGCCCCTTCATTTATGAGGGAGCTGTCCAAATATTCAACCTATGAATTATAGGCTGTCAATTTATCTATATTCTAAATAGTGAATACTGAAAAAATACTAACCACAAGAAGGACTGGCCGATCCTTCATTTAAAAGAGAAATGAAAAAATATTAAATGTAAGAAGGTTGGCACGACAATTCCCCACAACTGACTTCCGCAGTATATGTTAGGGATCGGGACATTCCCTAATTTATAACACCTAAACAATATTTCTTCAGAATTCCGACTGCCGACAAGAAGGATCAACCACCCCTTCTTTTAGTAGATAATTGTGAACACCAATATCCGACAATTCACCTATATCCAGAATGATGAACACAGGAAGGATTGAACCACCCTTCTTGCAATCTAGAACTATTATGAAAATAATAGTGGGCAGAAGAAGGGTCGTTTGACCCTTCATTCATTTACCTCGAGCCTCATTTGAAATGGGGTGTCGGTTAATGAAATACAACTTCAAATGACCGTCATGTAATAATTTGTATATTTTTTACTACTTCAAATGATCGTTATCATATCGGAACACCACAAAAACCAATTTCAAAAGTTGCAATATCAAAAGAAAAAGTATGGTTTTGGAACCTGGATTTGACAATTTTTGAAACAGATTTGGCAGTAAAATCCACATAGCAGGTAATTTTCGAAGATGAAAAATAATAAAAGGAAACAGAAACAAAATCAACATATTTATTAATTTCGTCGGCTTTATTATGGGCAGTAAGATTAAGACAAGTCGACGGTTGAGATCTAATATGGGGAATGTGGAAGACGAGTTGTGGGGGTTTAATTGTTATGAAATATATACAACATTCCCACAATCCCCAATTGCGGGTTTCGGGACTACAAGTCGAAATAAAAACAAACCAAAGTTTCCGCAATCCGCAATCCGAATTACGTGTTGAGGAAATGCATGTTGCAAATCCATTACTCAAACAGTTCTCGCAATCTACAATCATGTATAACTATATAGACACTTCAACAATCTATAGCATGATATGATGGTGCACGCATTTTCCTGAAACCATGAATTATGGCGGGCATTCTCTCATAGCAGTTTTGACTACTTTTTCCATACTTTGTCAATTTCCAAAGTTTCACAAACTTTCCATACTTTTCCAGAATGATGTCAGATAGCACCAGAACACCATCATGTGTCTTTCTAGCCTCATCAGACATTCCATGTCATTATAGATGTCATGTCATCACTTCCTATCGTGTGAGATTTTTGCCTCCCAAAATAGAGATCAATTCATGTCTAACGAGAATGGCCAAGACTGGAAAAATATAAATCAGAAGAAGGGTCAGCCGCCCCTTCGTTTAGTAGATAATTGTGAACACCAATATCCATCAATTCACCTGTATCCAGACTGGTGAACACAAGAAGGATCGCACGACCCTTCTGGCAGTCTAGAACTAGTATGAAAATAATAGTGGGCAGAAGAAGGGTCGGCCTCCTCTTCATTTATGAGGGGATTGTGCAAATATACAACTTACGAAGTATAGGCTATCAATTCATGTATATCTTGAATGGTGAAGACTGCAAAAATATTAAGCACGAGAAGGGTTGGCTGACTCTTAATTGAAGCTGGGAAAAATGGTGAAAACGACCCCTGGTAAAAACTCACAGTAAAATCCACACATTGGGTAATTTTCAAAGATAAAAAATAATAAAAGGAAACAGAAACAAATCCACATATTTATTAATTCTGTCAAGTTAAATCTGGGCCGTAACATTAAGACAAGTGGACAGCTGAGATCTAATCTGGGGAAGGCTTCAACGAGTTGCGGGGGTTTAATGGTTTGGAAATATATACAACGTTCCCGCAATCCGCAATTGTGGGTTGTGGGACTATGACTCGAAATAAAAACAAACCAAAGTTTTTGCAATCCACAATCTACCTTGTGGGTTGCGGAAACACATGTCGCAAATTCATTATTCAAACAGTTCCCGCAATCCGCAATCATGTATAACTAGATAGCCACTTCAACAAGCTATAGCATGATATGATGGTGCATAAATTTCTCTAAAACCATGAATTATGGCGGGTATTCTATCACAACAGTTTTGACTACTTTTTCCATACTTTGTCAATTTCCAAAGTTTCACAAATTTGCCATACTTTTTGAGAATGATGTCAGATTGCAACACTAACTAAATGATAAACCAGAACACCATCACGTGTCTTTCCAACCTCATCACACATTCCATGTCATCATAGATGCCATGTCATCATTCATGCCATGTCATCATACATGCCATGTCATCACTTCCTATGGCATCAGTTCTCTCTTTGAGGCTCACACGTGTGATATTTTGTCCTTCCAAAATAGAGATCAAATCATGTATAACGAGAATGGTTAAGACTGGAAAAATATAAATCACAAGAAGGGTCGACCGACCTTTCTGGCAGTCTAGAACTAGTATGAAAATAATATTGGGCACACGAAGGGTCATCCGCCCCTTCATTTATGAGGGAATTGTGCAAATATTCAACCAACTAAGTATAGGCTGTCAATTCATGTATATCCTGAATGGTGAAGACTGCAAAAATACTAAGCAGAAGAAGGGTCAGTCGACCCTTCATTTAAAAGAGAAATGAAAAACAATTAATCTACGAAGGTTGGGACAACATTTCCCCACTACAGACTTCCGTAGTATATGGTAGGGATGGGGACATTGCCTATGTTATAACATGTAAACAATATTTATCCCAACTTCAGACTGATGACAAGAAGGATCGGCGACCCCTTCATTTAGTAGATAATTCTGAACACCAATATTCGACAATTCACCTATATCCAGAATGGTGAACACAAGAAGAATTGAACCACCCTTCTTGCAATCTAGAACTATTATGAAAATAATAGTGGGCAGAAGAAGGGTCAGCCTCCCCTTCATTCATTTATCTCGAGCCTCTTTCAAAAATGGGGTGTCAGTTAATGACATTCAACTTCAAATGACCATCATATTATACAGACACCAATATCAAAAGAAAAAGTATGGTTTTGGAACCTGGATTTTGGATGTTTTGGAAACGGATTTGGCATTTTTGGGACCGGTTTGGTCACTTTCGGAACCGGATTTGGCGCTTTTGGAACCAGTTTTGGCTCTTTAGGAACCGGTATTGTCACTTTTGGAACCTTGATTTGGCACTTTCGGAATCAGATTGGGAAATTTCGAAATCAGTTTTGGCACTTTCAGAACTGGTTTTGGCATTTTCGAAATCGGTTTTGGCACTTTCAGAATCGGTTTTGGCACTTTTGGAACCGGTTTTGGCACTTTTGGAACCTGGATTTGGCACTTTTGGAACCGGATTTTGCTTGATTTTAGAGTTTAGAAAGCCTATTTTTGACCCGTCTTCAAAGTGACTTGGACTAGAATAAGTCCAAGTTTAATGAAATTGGCGTTATAGTTTTTCTTATTGGTTTACATCATATTTTTCACCTTAATTAGTTGGATTTTTTGCTTTCTCCCTTAATGTTATCAATTCTAAATTTTGCACCTAGTTTGATTGCTTTGTCTTCATAGTGGAATGGTATATCCTTCCATTTGAGGCAATGTCCTTTACCATCATAAATTACTAGGTTATATAACACCTTAAGGAGTTGAAGAAACAACAACAAACTATTTCCTTATCTATAAACCTTGAGATGCTAGAATGTGATTTTGAGTTTAAAATACCCATGGTTGAATTCAACAATGCATCACAATAGAATGAATGTATACCTTGTATTGTGCAAAACCTTAAGGAGGATGCAAAGGTTTCTAACAAGGATCATGGTCTTGGGAAGGGTGATTAGGGGGAATATAATTTGACCTTTCAATGTGCAATATCTAGCG
This sequence comes from Larix kaempferi, assembly GCA_027924585.1. Lineage (NCBI taxonomy): Eukaryota > Viridiplantae > Streptophyta > Pinopsida > Pinales > Pinaceae > Larix > Larix kaempferi. Next base: position 3,704,308 of record BSBM01000417.1, read on the forward strand.
TCGGGAGGTGATGGAGAGTGGGGAACTAGGGACTATACCAACAATGATCATGTTGAATAGACCATGAAGTGGGAAAGTCTTGGTTTTTGGAAAAAAAAATCATTATTAAATTTGAGGGGATATTGTAAGGATAGTAAATATGGATGAATATTATCATATTTGGATTCATAGAGAAAGGAAAGGTGCATATACTTACAGATATCCTCATTCCATACAATGGTATTGAATAAGAGATGAGAGAGTTGAGGTTTTGTGGATGAGTTGAAGTGATATTTTTAGTCATGTTTAGTGAGTGTGTATTATTTTTTGCTAGCATAATATGAGGTGAAAAGAACAAAATTAACTTGGGAACTAATTACACAATGAGGAGGTTGCATGCTTCATCTTGTCTAGTGTTCATATGAGTTTTTTTAGATGTGAACTTGGGAAATCTTCTTGTCAAATTCATTGTTGTCTTTGCATGGATATTGTTGTGGGCATACGATAAAAACAAAAAGGCATGGGAGAATCTCAAATCTTGTGAATGAAAAGACTTATTTACAATTCACCATACCTCTATAGAAATGATCTCCACTTGCAATGGAAACTAGTAGCTTGAATGTATCCGCTAGATTCCAATACCACTGAAGATGTTTGTTAGATTCCAAGGGTGATTTTGTGCCAACAGATTAATGAGTGTGAGCCAATAAGAAA